>CALNHX010002943.1:0-163240 GCA_940337035.1 Agriotes lineatus | reverse complement strand
AAACAATAATATACTACTAAAACATAATCTAATTTAAATGGTCTTCTATTTTTGCGTACTGATACACGACTTTGATGTTTTTAATAGGCTTTATGATAGCATGATTAATCTAAAATTTTGGAACTTGTTATTTTACTTCCTCGTCTAAACCACGAAGGAAGTATTGTAATCGTCAAAAATCGCATTCCGAGATTTCTTCAGATCCTCACGTTTCAGAGTCCCTAGATGGGGAAAAACATCTCAATTCCGTCTGTCTGTCTTCCGTCTGTTGGCCGTACAGCTCAAAAACTAATTGTTAGAGGACGATGATATTTTGCATGTGGATTGTATGTCTACTTGAATCTTTTAAAAATTCTGTAAAGTAATAGTGAAAGGTGCCTACTCTATATCCAGCCAAAGATGACCCTGCGTCATCTTTGCACGAAGTTAGAACAGAAATCGTTTTCTCTATGCGCCACTCTCGTTATTTACGAGTGCGACAAGGATAGCATTACATTAGCACGGAAGGTTAATCTGGGTGAGTGCCGAAATTGACAAAAGATATCTCTTCTTAACCATCGAACCCACCCTTCGCAATGAGCAAGCAGATTTCAGCTCCCATGGCTTAGTATGGTTATATCAATGCATCTTAACAGCTCATCGAATACTTACTCTTCTGTTGGGCTCCATCCTGCACGTTCCAGTAACCGATACATATGTACTTTTTTCGCAGCTTTCATCTACTTAAACAATTTCTATCTCTGTTCGACGTATTATTAATGTGATTCTAATTAGGTGCTTGATAATATTTCAGTTGATTTAGATTCTAACTGAATGGTGTTATTTTGGTGTAAAAATTTGTAAACTTGATTAGTTAATTATAATAAAATAAAATTTTATAAATATTGAAAAATATTTTTTGCTTAATTTTCCATTTTTAAATGTGAATTTTGTAATGAGAAATGAATAATAATTCAACAATAAGATGTAATTAAATCTTGGAACAGAACCCAAAAGAGGCTGCCAAGATAAATAATTGTTGCTGTGCCAAAAAGAGCCAGAGACGATTTAAAAATGGATTGAAGGTATAATAAATAATAATGAATTTAATAGATAGTTGTACCCAAAGTAGGTAAATGTTGAATGAAAAGGATAATTGGAAAAGAAGAATTTACATTTCAAAAGTGTGACATTAAAAATGAATAACAAGAGGTGTTAAAATGATTAATAAGGAAGCAGGTTAAGCAGAAAATAACATTCAGGAAATTTATATAAACGAATCTTAAGAATTTAGAAAAGTTTAAAAAGAATTAGCTGTTAGAATGAAAGTCATTAAAAGAATTCGAATTTGAGGTAAATTAAGATAATAGGGATAGCACTTGAGTATTCTATAGTGTTTTTGAGAGTGATAAGGTAAATACATGCTCGTATTACAGATGACAAATATAATTTCTATTAAAATAATATGATGAAGTAGGTAGAACTCAAAGAAGTTTAGTTTGTAGATGACATGAATAATTGTAACATAGGATCTAAGGTAATTTTGTTATGATTATTAGAAAATAACAACTCAGAAAATAAAATGTACTTTTGATATGATTTTTCGATTTTTAAAAATCTTAGAAATTTTACCCTAATTTTTAATATGTAAGTTATTGAAGGTTTTAACAAATTTACGAGGTGAAAAAAGATGAAATATTAAGAAGATTATTATAATAGTTACTGAAGAGAATTTGGATGGTTCTATAACTAGATACAAGCAAGCAGAAGAAGCAAGAAGAAAATAACATTTGGATAGAATTGGTTTATTTTAAATAATACAATTGACAAGAAGTTACATTGGTTAGGAAGTTGTTAATTGCTGGATATGCCGGGGGAGTGCTGAGGACGTGTTGATCTATCAACGGAGAACAGCAGAAGAACGACTAGACTCAGGCGATTATGTTGGTCACTGACGACAGAGATTGCTAAAGTAGGAGCTAAGGTAGAAGAATATTAGTTAGGAATCATCTGTGATAGTAGCAAACTTGCCGTGAAGCGTGAAAATGAGGGAAGCTCTGGAAGGTGACAGTAGCGTTGGTGAAGTAGAATGGGCCATTCCTGCTAGCAGCCAAGGGTTTGACAAGTTGACAGCTGTTTGTCAGTAAGCAGTGCCTCACAGCAAGACTAACTGGAAATCCGGGCTGTGGATATCAGGAGGAGTACTGTCTTGGAGGTGGCATTGAAGCTTTTTCCAGAAGGATTAATTTCTCAAAAAAGAAACATTAACTATCCGTCAAGAAGTCCTGACTTGACTCCGCTGAATTTTTTTATGGAGTTATCTCAAGATCAGGGTGTATACTATATAATAATCCACGTTAAAATTTACAACATGTTAAGGACCGTATTCGAGAAGAAATCAAAGCCGGTGGAACTTTCTCAACGCATAATGACAAACGAAAGGGTGCATTTGGAAGAGCAAATACGCCGTCAGGGGCAATATCTAACCCATGTAATTTTTCGTAGGTACTTAATTTGCAAAGATTTTTTTTTAATTGTTATTATTATCTATATAAATAAGTTAATAATAAAGAAGTTATGGCGTTTTTATATATACAGTGTGTCCCATAAAGTTCTCTGCATATGGAAAACGTTTTAAACTATCTGTTTATAAAAAAAAGTATTTTTCAAAAACAGTTCTGCATTACCCAAAAACCAAAATGCGCTCATACAATTCCAAAACTGTCTGATATTATACAAGATGGATTTAAAAATCTGAATTCTGCTTTACTCTTTAACCGAATTATAATTTTTTATGAAGAGCAAGTTTGGCTCTCTAAAGAGAGATAAAATGTTAATTGAAGTAATGAGTTTGATGAGACAAAGGAAGTTTTAAACTAACTATTAACTAGGGCAATTCCAGGAAGGTCAGTAATTACAAACTCCCAAAAAGCAGTGTTATGGATTCTAAAACAATCATTACACTGACCACAGGAGAGAATAATTAATGCTTCAAACAAAAAGAAGAAGAAAAAATCAATTAAAAATATTAAAACCATAACAAAAATAATGAGAAGAAAAAATTTATCTTTGAAATTTAAGCAAATAAAAAATATTTTCATAAAAAGGTTGAATATAGCAACTAAACATACATGTTTTGCTATCGTAGTATTAAATTCGCTAGAACAGAAATTAGATGAATTGTAAAAAGTCAGTATTGAAATGTTTTGATTCAAAAACGCCTCATATTACACTTGAAAGCCAAAATGTAAACATATATATAATAATAATGGCTAGTTTGAAGTAAACCATATTTGCTCATATTCTTAAAGAATTTTACAGTTAACCGCATTATTGGCAGACAATTTAGATTACCACTTGTCATAATATTTTGTCGATGAACTGCAATACTGTCTTGCTGTAGTGCGATATTAATAGTTAAGTGATTTCATTAACTTTCTTATTTAAATTCATCAGACTTCAAACTGTTTTTAAAATTTAAAGTAGTTTGATTGTGATTCCAATCTATAGTATTAATTAAATTGTCTTTTAGTACTAAATTATCATCTAGATCGCTCTTAAAAAACATTAAATTTTTTGACGCTCGTGATGAAATTTTAGTACCTCGTGTTTAAATTATTATGCAACTGTGTTGTCAATTATTTTCAGCAATAATGGAACCAGAGGTCAATATATTGCCGAAAATCGTACCGACACTCATTAATGACCAATTGAAAAATGATTTCACGAGCCGTAACGAAGACAACAAAATTTCTTGGATATTCTTTGTAGGTAGACTAATCTAACTGTGATTAATAAGTGGAAATTTTTTGACATTCACTGTTGTTAATATGTTGGTGACACTGTAAGTCTATGTCAAATTCGAGGTTAGCAGGTTAGGTTTTGCGTCAGTTTTGACACAGACTGACGTATAACCTAACCTGCTAACCTTGAAGTTGACATAGACATACAGTACCACTAACATATTAACAACTTACTTGATATTTTATTTTCGAGTAAAATTTAAATTTTACTTTTTATGGCTACGATTTTCTTGCCGAATCTACATTCTAGCATTAATTCACGTAATCGGCCCTCGCGTACCGCTTGTGCCGATTAATACGTTGTTTCTGTGCACTCTAAAAAATTACCGGAAAGAATTCATGCTTGTATGAGATTATAAGTGACAATAATTTTTGCGATTCAGATACGAGTTTCTGTGGCAACGAAAATAACGACGAGTGCTTGCACGAGTCGTTATTTTCTAAAGCAACAGAAACGAGACAATCTGAAGAGCAAAAGCTGTTGTCAATATTTTGACCTATAGTCCTATTCGTTTTGAAAATTTAACTTTTAAACTATAGAAAATGGCCAATAAAAATACTCCTAACACTAAAATTATAAATTCGAAAAACTAGTGGTATTTGAATTGTATCCATAGTAACCGATCCCAGCACCAGTTTTACAAAAAAAAACAAAAACTTGTTCTAAAACTAAAATCCTAGTCATTTTTCATTAAAAAATAGTTACGGAAAAAATTGTCGCTGAAATAAAGCTCCTCGAAATATTACCAGATGTAATATAACAAGTGGAATTATTGTTATCGATGATTTTTTTAAACCGGAACCTAAATTTAACGAGTGCGTAGCACGAGTTAAATTTGCTGTTTCGGTTTTAGCGAGTAAAAAATCATTGATCGTTAATCATTACATGAATTATATTTGGAAAGAGAATATATTGAATGAAATGCAAAATATCAATTTTTTTCTCTTAGGTTAGCACTGTTAATGTTGGTTACCCTGCTGTCAATTTTAAGTCTATGTCAAATTCGAGGTTAGCAGGTTAGGTTTTTTCGTCAGTTTTGACATAGAATGACGCAAAACCTAACCTGCTAACCTCGAATTTGACATAGACTTAAAATTGACAGCAGGGTAACTGACATTAACAGTGTCAACCTAAGAAAAAAATCACAACCATTTATGATCACGCGTAAAAAGAATTACGAAAATAAATTACTACTGCTGTGATAATGTGTAACTAGGCATTTACATGCTTCTCATTGGTTGAAATAGCGTCACGTAATACATGAATTATATTCTCACTAAGATAATCGTTCGATTGGTAGTTTATTTTTAAATTGAAGAAAGCCATTCGTTGACAATGACACCAGTTAAATTGTCGGTATTATGATACATAAGGTGTTTTTGTTAAATCTGGGTTATGTTACCTTTATATGTTACAGACTGAATATAATTTTAATGCGGCATATTTAAAGAAGTAGACAACATACTTAGACGTTAAATACGATATTTATTACAAAAATTACTCGTAAATTGATGTATCTGCACTAAATGAATCAAACAAACGTCACTGTCAACCTCAAATGTCATTGAGGAACAGGAATTAACTTAAGCAACCCAGGATATAAATATTTAAAAATACCTATTTTTAACAATAAAATTATGTATTTTGAAATGGGTTATTTTGTTATTATAGTGGTACGATTACGACTTCATAAATCAGGTGATACTGAAATTTTATTATAAGGACTATAGTATGTATTTAGTTATCATAAAAGAGAAGGTCTCTTATAAATTGCTCTGTGGCACCTTTACGTTTTATTGTAGACTACCCCACGCGGATTGTAATTTTGCTCTGCTTAAATTCTCTCCCGCTCAATAAATTCGATGCAAGTTTACGTAATGAAACCGCATGTACAATATTAACTGAACGTCGATTATAAGCACATAAAGTACAAACAAACTACATCAACAGCACTGGTGTAATCGCCAACGAAGGGTTAATATTAAATGGAGCTTGTTTGCAATACCTTTTAGCGGTGGCCCTCGGGTGCATAACCAGTGAAGATATAAATTGACGTTAATCAATATTAATAAAGTTATAGCATGTACCTACCCCTATCCTCTGCAGCAAACAACACAACAGTTTCATTTAAGCGGGGGAGCTTACGCTGCTGAATATTTCGGCAAACATTTTTAAACATAAGCCCCCTTATTAATGCCATGTTTAGACCATTTGAGTAGCTAAGGCGTAATTTTGACCTGCCGTTAAATTATTTTTTGGTAGGTGTGTAACACATATGATACAATTTCCGGTTAGAAGAAATTCCCATCCCCGACCACAAACGTGATCTAATTTTCAATGCTTTTTCATACAAAATCAAAATTGATTCTTCTCCGATTAAAACCTGCACTGCACGTCTCCCGCGGATAAACATATTATATAAGACTCCATGCAAATAACCTTTCAATTTTTTGCCGCCACTCTAACTCTGCTCGCTAGAATAAGAATGAACTGCAGCACAGGGAGAAAATTAGATTTGGCGTTATGAATGCGTCTTGCAACTGATGTAACGAAAATGCAAATACTTGTGGAAATCTTTTCATAAAACTATCATTATAGTAAAGTTAACTAAGTTATAAATAATAGTGCAATAATTTGGCAAAATATCGAAGTAATGTAACATCCTCATTTGGTATTCTTAAAAAGGCAGCCAAAATAATAAAAATGCACACACCAAACGACCTACTATAATCCAACATTTTTTTTTACATTTGCCTCATATTACTGCTCCGAAGCGAAAGAGAAAGAAAGAAGTCAATGGGTAATAACAGAATAATAAATAATTGAAGACTAATACGGCTTCCCTGAATACCTGAAAAGTAAAAAAAAACTTTATATTGTAATGACACCCTACTTATTAAAAGGCACTGGTAAATAAAAATAATAATTAATCAGGGCATATCACCACAATTTATTAATTAATTTAATTAAATGGTGTTAATATTTTAATTATATCAAACTCAGGGCTAATAAAAAGATGTAATAATTATATTTCAATAAATGATTTATTGCTCTCTGTATTTTATTTATTTGCAATTAAATAGGGCTTAGCTTCGGTAAGCATGAATTTTTTTTAAAACTCTTTTCTCAGGGGAGTAGTATCATTAACTTTGTATTATAAATGCTGCGCTGTATGATAAATTAACCAGTACCTATGGCAGATGCGTGACTTTCTATTTGACAGGTCTATAACCTCAAAATTTACTGTACAAAGTGATTTGCTCGTCCTCGAAATTCAGTCTAAATTTAATTAAAACAACGTAAAAGGCAAGACTACATCAGGTAAATGCTGCTGCATCCTTCCTGCTTTTAAAGTCGGCTACCACATTCATGTTTCCTGGTCTGTGTATGATTTCTAAAATATTGTTGTAAATACAACGCCCACCTGTACAATCTGTCGTGAAATGTTTTATTTTTAAGGAACGATATAATTATATTTATTTATTTATTAATCGTTGTAGCCAACAGCTAATGCCACTGACAGGCTACAATTTAAATAATTAACATTAGTATAGGCCAGTTTTCAAATGCAGAAATTAAGAGAAAAAAAAACAATGGAAGGAAATAACTTTACAATTTGCTATCAGAGTAAAGTCAATAGCAAAGATTGTCGAATAACTTAAAGAAACATGATAAGCTAGATTAAAATTAAATTTAAAAAAAACATAATGAGCTAGATTCAAGTTAAATTATACAGTAAATTGTAGATTTAAACTAAGTTACTAATCTAAAAACTTAAATATGCCTCGTCCAATATCAGCCTCAACTCTTGGTAAATTTAAAGCATATTTACACATATTTAAAAATACCTTTATTTTGAGGTTAAAAAATCAACATATCCACTTACAATATTTGCATATTTACATATTCTATAAATTGGTGAATTTATTAATGAATTTGTTCACGAGAGTGGAAGATGAAATATTTGATTGCAGCGGGAAACTTGTATGAGTACAAGAAAACGTAATTTGTGTAATATTGGACTAATATCAGTTTCGTTGTTAAACACCTTGTGTAAAAATACAAATGCTGCCAACTAACGCCGTTTCTCTAAGATTATAATACCTGAATATTTCTTTAATAATTCTGAGTAATGCGAATATAAGGGGTAGTATCCTGTTTCTTTGAAATATATAAGTACTATTTAAGGAATCGTTTCTGTACACTTTCTATTGCATTTATACTGTGAGCATACATGGAACTCTATATAAGCGAGGCATATTTTACAAAATAATTGTATAAAGCGTTGAGGGTATTCCGACTGGAAAACATTTGTGATTGTCTTATTAAAAAGCCAAGGGCTTTGTACGCGGTGTTAACTAAATTTTCTATATGAAAGTTAAAAGACAACTCTGAATCATACGTAGCGCCTAAGTCCCGTATTGTTTAATTGTTTTAGAGATTCCTGATTCATAGTATAATTCAATTGGCAATTTGTATGTTTTTTAGAAAAAGTTACATAAGAATTTAGCAATATTAAAATAAAGTTGATTTTTTTACTGCAAAAATATAAATTGTCAATATATTTTTGTAATTCAATGCAGTCTTGGACTGATTGTATGTTTTTCCATATTTTTAAATCATCCGCAAAAAGTAATGATTTAGAATATTGCAAAACATTGGGTAAATCGTTTATTAGCAACAAAAAGAGTAAAGGGCCCAAATTGGCACCCTGGGGAACTCCGGAATTAACAAATCATCTATGTGACTAACAACTATTATATACTACATATTGAATTCTGTCAACAAGATAAGATTCAATTAGATTTACAAGACTATCCGAAAATCCATACATTTCGACAAAAGCACATTATGAGACACTCTGTCAAATGCTTTTGCGAAATCCGTATATACGTATTACATCTGTCTGTAAATTTTCATTTATGGCTTCAGATACGTCTTTGTAAAGTGTAATAGATTTGTTACTGTAGAACGCTTAGGCCAAAAACATTCTTGATTATCGCAAATAAGTGTTTCAACATGATTAAATATTCGAGAGTGAAGTATAGATTCAATAATTTTTGACACCGCTGATAATATAGAAATTGGTCTGTAATTTGTTACGTTGGATCTTTGGCCGCTCTTATAAATTGAGCAAATGTTGGATATCTTCCATGCAGCAGGATATGTATAAGTAGCAATTATTTTATTGAAAATTATAATGAGGTAGTTTAATATACACAACCTTTAAATATATATATTGCTATCAAATTATGTCCAGCAGATTTTTTGGGTTTTATTATTGTAACTGCCGAAATTATTTCGTCGTTTGTTATTTGCTTCATATTTAAAATATCAATTGTGTAGTTAGGTTCACTAAAATTTTGTACATTACTGCTAACATTACTTCCTTTAAAACTATAAACTGATTTGAAATTTTTTGCAAATGCCTTCAAATGTCATGGATGGAAGAGCATATTTTACCCTTTTTTATTTTTTAAGAACGACCAAAAACAAGCCGGGTTCTGTTGCATATTAATCTCTAAATTATTAAGGTAATTTTTAAAGCATTCAGCAATATTGCATTTTATTTCAGTCCGTAAAAGGTTATATCTCTGAAGATTGAGTGGTGTGTTTTGAAATTTCAGTATTTTAAGCAGCCTTGATTTAAGCTTATTGCAATTTCAAGGATTTTCAAACGGTGTAAATTACTTAATTTTCGATTGCTTAATGCGCCTGAGAAATACGTGCGCACACTTCACTGGCCTGCCAAAATTTTGCTGTATTATCGGTTTCTATATAAAATTTGTTTCCGGTTAAATAGAATTGTAATTTGTTAATCGCAAAGAAATTGCCAACATTTCCTTCTCAGCGATTGCGTATCTTGTTTCGTATCTCTTCAGAATCCGTGAGATAAAGCAAATGGGAACTTCTACTCCTTCTTGATCTTGTATCAACTCTACAGCTATGGCTCATTCTGACGCATCCGTTCTCAAAATGAAGCTTTCTTTGAAATTGGGGTATTTGAGCAGTAACCCTTCATAACATTTTTGTTTCAAATTGTTGAATGCTCTCTTTCTCTTTCTCTCGTCATTTCAAATCCACTTGCTGTCTTTTATTAATACCTCGACTAAGGGTAACTTTAATTCAGAATAGTTTGCTATAAATTTTGTGTAATAATTAAGTAGGCCAAGTAAACCACTCAGAGTTTTTAGATTATTAGGGCGAGGCAAGTTCTTTATCTCTTCTATGCGTTTATCGCTAAGTAGCTTACACTCGGTTTCATGAATTCGCACTTGGTTAAATTCAATTTCAACCCATTCTCATTTAAAGTTCCTATAACTAAATCTAAATGTAACAAATGTTGTTCCACTTCTTGTGAAAAAAACCAAAATATCGTCTATGTAATGCACGCAGAACTCGTCATATTTATTTAAAATTTGTTGGATGCTCTTACTAAAGCTGCAATGACGTCAAACTAAATGGGACTACTTTGAAATGGAAAATTTTCCCTTCTCCACAAAAGCCTGTATTTTTTCTCGACTCCTCGTGTAATTGAATAAGCCAAAATAAATTATTGAGAACTAACTTCGTTAACACCTTCTTATCCCATATTTGACTTAATAAGGTATCGATCGTTTGCGAACTCTCATATTGGGGTTTAGTAATTTGATTTATTCTACGTGCGTCTAAACATAACCTAAAAGTACCATCGTTTTTCTTCACCACCATCCAATTGGATAAGTTTTACTTTTGAAGCCTATCGTCTCATCTACAACAAGTCTGTGACAGTATTTCGTTGCTTTATTGCTCTTTGCAATATTTACTTCCTCATAATGCCTTGCTTCACCTTTCCGTTATCTTGCGTTTGTGACATATAAACCTATAATACTTAGAACTCTCATGCAATTTCTGTACTTCACAAAACATCTTGTATTATTTTAAAAGTTATATCATTGGTTGACGTTATTTAGCTCAACCCTATCAGCTATATAATTCAAGCTGAATTTGCCATTCCAAACATTAATTATTACTGAAACTTTGAACGTACCCCTTCTGAATTCTATCTTATCTCATGCCAATCTTTCATGCTCATATCAAGTCATGTATTAGTGTAAAATTACTGACTTTCTAGCAATAAATAAAAATAGTTAATTCTGTGCTCATTTTTGAACTTACTCATTCTTGTGTTAACTAGGCAATCAGAATTTCTGTGGTCAGTAAATCATTACAATATATTGTTTACATTTGTCCAAAATCACATTAAAAATGCCGTATTATAATAAGCAAGCGAGCAAGCCCAAAATCTTATTTTACAAGTTAGAGAATTCTTCAAAGAGACGAAACATCGGATTGGCGTTGGTCAAGAATGTCTTGGTATGAATTATGTGCTATTTAAAACATCCCTTGCATTACAGTTTAGGCATTTACAAATTATTTTTGATTTATTTATTTATTTATATCGTACTCAGCCAACAGCCGTTAGGCCAATTATAGCCGTAGCTGTGCATTTATGAGGACTTCCAACCCCACTAACGACTGCCATAATGTTGTTATGACCGCCGGAACCAACTATTTCCGTGACAGCCGTATCACGAGGCGCCGAGAGATGCAGCCGTGGAACTCCCATCCAAGTTCTGCCCAGAGAGAGCGTTGCTTAACCCTGCTGATCGAACGTGGACGCTTGTTCAAGCTGCACCACCCGGGACCGTGCTGATGTTCACTATTTGTTCATGGTTCATGCACACAGAGGAAGAATTATGCCAAATAATACAACAGGCTGTCGATATTATTAGAAACAACTCAGAATAGTATATTAAAATACAAGTTGAGCGACAAATGAGTGCTTGAAGGACCTTCTGCAACGAGTGTTTTATACTATTTTTCTATTTGGTCGCTTTATACCATTTTATAATTAAAAAATAAAAACTTTTACTATTTTGCGTTTAGAATAATATTCTAGCACCCAAACGATGTCATTTCATAGCGACTTATTCTAACACTCAAATGACGTCATTTGGGTGCTAGAATGGAGTTATTTGAAACGCAAAATAGAAAAACCATATTAAGAACGCAGCAAGCTCTTCTACGACAAATTAACTACAAATTTCTATACAGGGTGTTTCCTACACGTGTATGAAATTAACTGGCATGTTCCTTTGGCGCGTGTACGTGCAACGCTATTTTTTTGTGTGGGCTGCGTATGAGTGCATGTTGCACGATTGAATAAGAAAAATGAGACGCTAGGTGGCAGTCCCTGATGTTTTTTTTTTTTGGATTCCTTGATTAAACTATAAAAATGGGTTTTGGTTGAAATGCTCTTTTTGTAAAAATTAAAAAGGAAAACAGGCAATGCCAATTTTTGTTGGTTACTAAAACGTCATACCCTCAAACAAAAAGAAAACAAAGCTTTGGGAATCAAGTGAATCAAAGAAACTGTTAGAAATGACCACCTTCCGACATGATGCATGCCTCTGCTCTTTCGACTAATTAAATTGCGCTTAAAAATACAGGATATCACAACAAAAAAATTGGTAGCATCTGGTTTCGTTTTTCTAATTTTTACAGAAAACCGGCGTATTTTAACCCAAAAGGCATTTTTTTAGAGTTATAATCAAGGGATTCAGAAACCTTATCGCAACTGAAAAGAAAAAATCAGTGGGGTCTCCTCTTTCTTATTCAATCGCGTAAAAGGAACTCATACGCACGTCACTGGTGAATTGGAAGATGGCTTACCAGCACAATCTTTTTTTAGCGCCACACATACACACACCAAATTTGTAATTAAAATCCAGGGCGTCTTGAAAACTTAACAATATTTACGATTTTTCTCTCAAATTAAACACCCTGCATTTCAAAAACGAAAAATTTGCGGACTCATGTTGAAGAAACTTTTTATCTTAGAATCAGTCAAGGAACATGCCAGTAAATTGTCTACGCTTACCTAGGAAACACCCTGTATATCTAACGTGAACCGTTTTGTAGATAGAAACGATTTTTTGAAAAAAAATGTTGAATTTCAGGCGGCTGCTGTAGATATTAATTCTATAGTCAGGGAGCGCGAAATTTGTAATTTTAATCTTTCGATTTTTAATTTTGAACACCCTAACTTCAACTGTTAATTAGATTTGTTAGTATGAACGCAAAAACAATGTTCTTTACGATACTATGAATAAAGACAAACACCGTTGAAAACCAAAAACCAGGTTTAGGAAATAAAAATCCAGCCATTCCTGATACGCGAAATAACAAATATCAAAAGATGAGAAATGACGAAAAAGATTAAATCTGAGAATCGATAGATAGAATTTGGGATATGAAATGAAGTATCAGAAGAAACCGCATTAATAGGGTTTTTCAAAAATACATATACAGGGTGTCCCTGAAAGGTGCGGAAAAATAAACCACATATACTAAAGCTCGATAAGCCGATTTACTCCAAATTACCTATATATACCATCCCCTGAGGTGTTACAGCCATCTAAAGATGGTAAAAAATTCTTTATCGTGCCTCTTGTATGAAATTAAAATAGCAGGTAGGCTTTGAGAACAATAATTTTTGTTAAAAACTACAAGGTAAATAACACAACAAATGGAAAATGGGAACCAATGTTCAAAATGGTTTCAATTTTCACTAATACATTAACACATCCTTCTCCGAGAGAGTTTTTGACAAGCTCAAATATTCCAGGGCTTGCACGGATATTATTCACTAGATGAAATTAAAATAACAGGTAGGCTTTGGAACTGTTAATTTAATTGTTTGGTAAATGTAAGAAAATACGAATGTTTATTTTAATTTCATACAAGAGACTCAGTAAAGCATTTTTCACCATCTTTAGATGGATGAAACTCCTCAGGGGTGGATTTTTTATATAGGTAATTTCAGTTATATCGGCTTATTTTGAGCTCTAGTATATGTGGTTACATTTGTTCGCACCTTTCAGGGACACCCCTATATAATCATCACCTTTGTATCTACAGCTTTTATACATAAGCAATTTTTTGTAACTCTGATAGTTTTATAAATATCTTTCATCCCCACATTGTTGCGGATAAAGCAATATTTAATCCGGTTGTATTATTAACAACAACAATATAGACAATAGCGGATTGCTGTATCATTTAAAAAAAATAAAAATTTTAAAATGTTTTTTAGAAACTATTTAGAAAACATATCTAATAAATTATATAAATTCTTTGGTAAAATTTGGTCGGGCAAACCAAAATTCGTTTTAAAAAGTAAAACTACTACTAAAATCGTACAAGGACTTTACTGCAAGCAGCAACCATACAAAAAGACAAGATACCTAAACAGATCTATTTATAATCTCTAAGTGCTGATATCGCGCGAGACATGTCTTATCAGCAGTCAACAGGTTGGTAACCGTAACTCCTCCGTTATTTAGCAAGAACTAATAAACCAGAGTTCGACGAAAAGTGGATATTTGGGACCTCCTGAAGTTGCTTGGTTGACAACAATGTTGTTCCGCTTTGGGACATGTTGAACTTATTTACACAAAAATATTTGTACAGCATATATACGGCCATCATTACTATTAAACTATACAATGTAATGGTATAAACGTTAATTTTGTTATAATGAATCGAAATATCGTCAATACTACTTAATTGATTTTTCTGCTCACCCAATGAGTCATAAATTATCCTAATTCCATCTAAATCGATAGTTTCTAACTGTAAAGGTTTAAAATTGAAAGTATCAGTTGCTATATTAGTTTCAGCCGGGCGTAAATTTGGCAATTCAATATTATAAAATTCTTTAAAGTTCTGATAGGTTTTCAAAAGCGTGTGCTCTGTGAACATCACATTCACTATTTAATTCTAACACATAACTGCCTTTTAGCACCAAATTGGTTTTAGATCTTTCACAAATTTGTTTACCCACTATACTTCTCGGCATGATGATGATCCACTTGGCCTTTTCCAATGGTTGAATTTTCACTGCGGACATGTTGACTGGTACCTGAAGACATTTAGTTGTGTTTTCTAAATATTTGAGTATCTGGATCTCGCACGGAGCTTCTGCTTTGATTTTTGTGGTACGATGTTCATGGCATGTGAATTCTTCGGATCCTACGTCTTGACATTCGTTGTCGAAATACGCATAGCTTTGCTGGTTATATAGGATGAATTTGGAAATAGGTATTATAGTTTTAAATATTTTGGCAGATGGGACTAGTAAGGAATATTGATGATAATAATCATAACCTTCAGCTTTAACATTTGGGATTTCTAGAATAAAGACAATTTGATTTCCTTTACTGTAACTTTTAATTTCTATAATTCTTTCATATAACAAAATATTCTTCAGAACTAGTTCGAAAGGAAGCTTATGTTTTTCAATTATTTCTAACATGTAAATAATTTGGAAACTAGTTGCAAATTGCGAGAATGTGTAGTTTGGATGACCTGATGTAATTGTAACATTCGAGATTGTAACATCATTTGATTAAGAGCAATTCCTTCATAGGCCAGTCGATAAGTCGTTTAAAATGGCTGTTAGCGGGACCAATTCCGGACAAGCTGGAATTAATTTTAATTTGTTTGATTTTGTGTTAAGAAATGTCTCTTAAAATTGCACCTCTTAGAAATCCCGGCTTTGGCCGCCATCTTGCAAAAAAGAGCGACAAATTTAATTTTTTTTCATTTGTTAATATCTCGGTTATTATCAACTTTAGAGTGAAATACATCGTTATCAAAATTAAAGAAGAATAAATTATCTACCAGAAATGTTTTATAATTTTTTTTTAGTGCGACTACCTGTTTCGAGGGTATAGGCGTCAAAAGCTGGATATTTTAAGGGCAATTGCTAATTTTCTTATTGCAGGCATTCTTGAAATCATGCACATGCTTTTATAGACTGCTAATGTAGCTTCTATTGCAATTAAACATATAAGATAAGTACAAGTACCTCTGGTAAAATTAGAAAAAGTCCATCTGAAAGATCTGAGAAACAGAAGATTAGGTACTTTTAATACGAACTGGCTCCTTATCCACTTTCACCCTTCGATTAGATAGGAATTCGTAAAACTAAAAACTCAGCCCTATACGATGCGTTTGTACCCAATGAAAACCAATTAGACTCTGAAAATACTCTTCATGTGATAGACGGAGAATTTCCACTTCACAAAATTGTCTGGCATCAACAAGAATCTTATTGTGCGATTTTGCGTAAATACTTCGAGTATGTAACAAGACATTACTCAACGAATGCAGTAAGTTTTCGATGGATACCCAGAGGATGCTGCACCAAAAAGCGCCAAAACTGCTGAGCGACTTCGCCAATTGAAGATTGTTTCATAAGCGGAAATACATTTTGATGAAAAAATTATAGCAACTATATCCCAGAAGAAATTCTTGTCAAATGAGAGAAATATTTAAATGTCGAATCATCTCAATGTAGTAAACTATTAACGAACTAAGGTTTCAGAGTCAAGCAGGCTGCCGAAGATACTGATACCTTAATTGTCAATACTGCAATTTAAGAATCAAATCACTACAAATCGGTAATTATAATAGGGGAAGACACTGATTTATTGGTAATTCTTACCGCCTTGAATGAGTCTCGCTCTAACATTTATTTTCTGAAGCCAGGTAAAGGAAAGACTAGTAGCCGGATGTATGCACCCCATAATATAAATTTGGATTCTTCAATTAGGGACAACATTTTATTTCCACACACATTTAGTGGATGTGATACTGTTTCCGTATTATACAGGCAGAAAGAGAAAGACTTACAGAAGGCTGTTCAAATTTTCAAAGACCCAAAAGCGTCCCCAGAGGAAATAGATAAAGTGGGAGAACAATTTCTTCTTCTTCTGTATGCATAAAAAACTGTGCATCATGGAACAAATATAGATACCACTGTTTCATACAATCTATTAAGAAAAGTTTACCGAATCTAGAATCATTACCACCAACCAAAGACGCATTCGTTCCGTACTTAGAACCAAATTCAGCTATGGTGAGAAACGAAAAATCAGCTTTGGACTGGAGATGGGAGAAATTCGAAGAATGGGTTAATGCCCATTCCCACTGTACAAGACGTAGCTCCCCAAGAATTACTGAAACTCATTTCTTGTAAATGCGCCAAAGGTTGTAAAGTAGCTTGTAGTTGTAGCAAAGCAGATTTGCATTGCCCAGTTATGTGTGGTTTCTGCCAGGGCAAATCTTGTTAAAATACTGTGGACGTGGTTGAATTAGACGACTAGAACTTGCATATCCATATAGAACAATCAATGGAACATTCCGAAGATTATGAACCAAATCCGGAATATGAGACAGATGTTGAAAGTCAGGGTGATATTGAGAATTATATTGAACAACCACCAACATCAAAAAGGCAAAAAAATTGAGCCGTCAACTTCAAAAGAAACTTGACGTTAGCAAATATGGCATAGTGCATTAGGCCTATTGGGGATACCACTTAAAAAACGCGCCGGGTACTCTACCTCTAGGTAATATGGAAGCTAGTACAAAGTAACCGACATAATTTCTTTACATGAGTAATAGAAAGCGTATATAGTAAAAAAAAAAAATTTTTTTTGCATCGAACTTCAATAATAAAAAAAGCAAATGCTCGAAAAAATAATATATTTCGAGGCCTATGAATTCGAAACAAGCGAATGTATGACAAAAATGCATGAAACATTTTTTGTAGAGAATTTACTTTTCTTTAATTTTGATAACTACGTATTTGCTCAAAAGTTGATACTAATCGTGATATTCACTAATATTAGAAAAAAATGACATTTTTTAAGCATGGCGGTTAAATCCGGGCCTGTCAAGGGGTGCAAAATTAATATATATTTTCTGAGATCCAACAGAATACAGTGTGTTTCACTTTACATGGAAGCACCCCTGTATTTTCTTTGTTTTTGTATGAATCGATTTGAATTTTTTACCAGTTGTACAAATCACTAAGAGGCATCTATTCATGCCCTTGAGCGCTAATGACGTTATTAGCCTGGCCTACTACGATAAAGAACGTGGGTCGTATTGTCAATATTTTGCATCGCGTTAGAGTTACAGCAAAAAGTTATTAAGAAAAGTTGTTTAGAATCACAAGGGTACCCCAGATACAGGTTTTCGTTTAATAATTCGAATTTTTAATTTTTATCCATAAATTTGTCAAAGTCCCAAATTTCAACTTTGAATTTGGTATCAAACAGTGCCATGGAGAAACAGCATTTTTATTATTGTTGCAAACGTCATTAGCTATTAATAATGGCTGAATTACGTTTAACTGTAGCTGAGAAAGTAGAAATAATTAGAATTACTGGTGAAAATGCAAGATCCAACAGAGAAGTAGCTAGAATATTTAATGGAAGGCATCCAGGGCGTGCACCCATTTATCCTGACACAAATTAAAAAGTTGATTAATTTTTTAAACAGTTCCAGGTTAAATAGGTGCACGCCCTGGATGCCTTCCATTAAATATTCTAGCTACTTCTCTATTGGATCTTGAATTTTCACCAGTAATTCTAATTATTTCTACTTTCTCAGCTACAGTTAAACGTAATTCAGCCATTATTAATAGCTAATGACGTTTGCAACAATAATAAAAATGCTGTTTCTCCATGGCACTATTTGATACCAAATTCAAAGTTGAAATTTGAGACTTTGACAAATTTATGGATAAAAATTTAAAATTCGATATACTAAACGAAAATCGGTATCTGGGGTACCCTTGTGATTCTAAACAACTTTTCTTAATAACTTTTTGCTGTAACTCTAACGCGATGCAAAATATTGACAATACGACCCATGTTCTTCATCGTAGTAGGCCAGGCTAATAACGTCATTTGCGCTCAAGGACATGAATAGATGCCCCTTGGTGAGTTCTACAACTGGTAAAAAATTCAAATCGATTCATACAAAAACAAATAAAATACAGGGGTGCTTCCATGAAAAGTGAAACACACTGTAGATTAAAATTGATTCCAGCTTGTCCGGAATTGCTCCCGCTATTAATGTACTTGTCGACTGGCCTATCAGTACTATTTTAAAATAAATTTTTCAAGTAAAGTAATTTACTCCTTAATTAAAGTTTTTATTTGCTGTTGAACATTGGGAAGTGTAGTTGTGACTTATCATATCTTTCTGCATCGGTATGATCTAAATTTCCCGTTATTGAACCCAATCCATCGATAAGGCTTGCTTTAGATTTTTACATGGCAAGTGGGTTATTTAAGCTGAGAAATTCGCTTTTATTTTTTATTTTAATTATGCTAATTAGTAATTTCTGCCCTATTTCTGACCAACATTTTTGTGATTTCGTATAGTCCTAAAAAATTGCGATTATTTTTATTCCTATAATCAGGGTTTTGCTTATAAACGTTTTGCCTGAGGAAACTACTTTTTGTTTATCTGCTTGTAACTATTCCATAACTTTTTGGTATACATGTTCCAATCGTTGTTTGTGGTTGCAAGCGTATTCTGTATATTATGAAGTGAGTATAAAAATTCATTTGGATTTCCAGAATGTTTGTCCGAATGTTAATTCGAAAGGATTTGTAATTTGTTACACTGAATTTATTTTTAAGATCATTAACTGTTCAATAATTGTAGAACAAAATATTTCGACATTGGAGTTAGATTCATGATGGGCCACGGTTGTAAAACAAATGTTAATCTTATATAAATTTAATATCTGCTTAACAGTTTCATTATTAAACTCTGTGCCTTTATCGACAACTAAGATTTGAGGTACTCCAAAAGATGCAAAATAGTTTATTAAAGCGTAACTAATATGAATAGCCGTTTTTCCTCTGGTAAATAGAGATTGTGCAAATTTGGTGAACAAGCCGACTGAAGTTACATAATGTCGGTTATCAAATTCAAAAACATCCATATGGACAATTTGAAATGGTTTAATTGCGGTTTCTGTCAACATTAAAAGTGCATAGGGTTTCTATCTAGCATATGTTGACCGTTGACAGATGTCGCAAGAGTTATGTTTTTTTCATAGATATATTAAACAAGATACAGCCATGCGCGGTAAACGTATGTTCGTTCTTAGAAAACATATCAAAGAATTCAGTACATCTCTCCATTTCATTCTGCCACGCATGTAATGTATTTGTTTTTTCTTTTTACTAGTTAGCCGTAAGTCGCACGAATTTCGAGTGCTTTGTTTTGAAGTGTCATTCAAATTTCAAATTACGCCAAACTCGTAATTCACGTAGTTTATTGAAATAATAAAGAGCACAATTAATATTTATAATCAAAATGAGGACTTGTATTCTGTACATCATTTCTTATAGTCATTTTTATAAAGATTTATCCTTCCATCGGTGCGTGTATTTTGTTCGAATTTCTCTCTATATCGCAATCAAAGTACCATTGATTGCATAGAAAAGGGGAACAGTAAAATTCTATTTTGAAAAATTTGTTGGTGGCACTGTAAGTCCATGTCAAATTCGAGGTTAGCAGGTTAGGTTTTGCGTCAGTTTGTGTCAAAACTGACGCAAAACCTAACCTGCTAACCTCGAATTTGACATAGACTTACAGTGCCACCAACAAATTTTTTCTATGCAAACAAAGGTACCTCTCTAAAGGATAGCGCTATACATAATTCAAGCACTGAGAGTGACAGCAATAAAAGGTACGTCATTTTGAACTATGTCGCTGCATGGCTGTATCTTGTTTAATATATCTATGGTTTTTTTAATAATAATTTCGTTTTTTTCTATAGCACATGTTAAAGTGTGCTTTTATCAACTCAAAACAAAAGGTCAAGTTTTACTTTAACAGCAAGGATAGATAAAGTAGCACTTTAACATCAAGGATAGATAAAGTAATTTAATTTTCTAACTTTTGTTTAAATTAAGTATGACAGCTTCGTATTATCGTAGCAACCCAATCTAGCTACTGACATTTTGAAATGTGATTGACTGTCATTATTTTGTTTTGAAATTCTTAAAGTTCTTGCTATAGAAAAAAGTATTGTATTATACACGACGATAAAGTTATTTCTATCCACTCTTGAATCATTAACATCTCGACTTCGTCTCGACGTTAAACGATTCACTCGTGGATAAAATTTAACTTTATCGTCTTTTATAAAAAAATACTATTTAAGTATTCTAACGTTTCATTAATACCTATGTGATTCGCTTGTCCTTGATGATGGTTCTTAACTAACACAATTTGTTATTCCTGATCTGTAACCGTGTTATCTCGTTTCAGACATCTAATTAATTTCGGTCCACGTTCTGAAAACTGTTTCAAATAAACTTAAAAAAATCTATGTATAATGAGTCTTTATGAAAATAACTCCGCAAATAAATTATGGAATCACGTAGGTTATCCATGTAAAAACGTTTCTATAGTGTCAGTTTGTGTCCATTTTGTTAAAAAATAAAGCATAGTCTTAAAATAAATGTATGTCACAATTACTTAAGCCTTAGATATTCCATATCCCCTCATTATTTAACAAAAATTGGTAAGTTTGAAACTGCGTATTTTTCCTTTATAATTTATCACGTGTTTTTCATGAAAGACTTTCTTGCTTTGCTGATTAAAATGAACATTGGTCCTCCAGTTCGTCTTGTACGTAACTAAAGCCTAGAAGAAATCGTTCGAGCCATTTCTTTAATTCAAGATGGTAGAAGTCAAAGATATGTGGACACAGTGATAGTGCAACAATCGACGATTTCAAAAATCGTACGTAGATACAGGGAAACTGAGGAATACAATAAAAGGGCGGGGCAAGGTCGAAAGAAGGCAACTACGGCCTTAGATGATCGTTTTTAAAGAATTTCTGCTTTACGAACCAGGCACTGCACGGCAAGGTGCCTTAAAAATGAACTGAGTAATGTTCGAAATGTGGGCATTACACTGCAAACGGTAGTGAACCGACTTCGAGAAGAGGGAATACGTGCCAGAGTACCGGCCAAAGGACCTATACTCACCAGAGAACACCGAACTCAAATATTGCAATTTTCGAGAGATCATGTTGATTGGGTCGTTCAAGATTGGGTTAACGTGTTGTTCACGGATGAGTCTAGGTATTGTCTATTCTCGTGATAGACGTATGCCGATGTATCGAAGAGACGGCGAACGCTATAGCCAGTGCAACTGAAAGAACACCGCAAGTTTCGGAGGTGAATCGATCATGATATGGGGGGCACATTCGTGTCTTGGACTGGCCAGCAAAAAGTCCAGATATGAATCCAATAGAACATGTCTGGAACAGTATCGGGTGGGCACTAAAATATAGATATGTTCCACCAACAACGCTGGATGAGCTAGAAGTAGCTGTTATTGCAAAATGGAACCAGATAGGCCAAGACTACATCAGGAGTCTTATCGAGTCTTTGCCTAGGCGAATACAAGCAGTGATAGCTGCTAGAGTCGGAAATACCCGTATTAGATCAATTTTTCAATTAACTTTGTTGTTCTTAATTTTCCTCTTTGTTATGTTTACCACACTATGTTGTGTTCAGTGTTTTTTCCTTCGCAGTTTACTTTTTAGTCAATATTTAGTAATAAAACTTAAAATTTGGAAGAAATAAAGAGTTCTTAAAAAAACAGGTGATTCCATTTTCTTTTTGCGGAGTTTATAAGTAGTACACTTTTTTGGGCCAGTAATTTTCTCTAAAAATTGAAAAATTAAATTGTCATTATAAATTTCTGGAATTTCTGGACAAATATGGCCTAAAATGCTTACAAGCACATACTATGGCAAGGAGTTCCTTTTCAATGGTTGAATATTATGTATTGGATTCATTTAACGTTCGGTAGAGCGTCGAACTGAAAATTTGGGTCATCAGTTTCCTAAGAGATATTGTTATCGTCTAAAAAATGATTTTCGTATTGATTTGGTTCATCGACATAATATTCGGAATAATCTCCAGTATATTCACTAGCAAAGGTTCCGGGGTTTTAATACTATTGTGGTTCGTCGACATAATTTTGGCTGTCTAAAGTGTATTCGAAATGTTGATTTCCATTAATAGCGTATTGATAAAGTTACGTAGATGTAAATGTTGGCTTTAGTTTTAAACTTGAACCTCCAGAAGATGTGTTCATCGGTTCTGGTTTAAAATTATTACTTTGATTTTTTGAACGAATAGAAGATTGTACAGGATTACGATTAAAATTGAACTGATTTTGACGTTGTTGAAAATAAGGATGGCGTTGTGTGTGAAAATATTAATTTATTTACGACAGTGTGTAAAATTGCCTTTTAGTTGGCAGTTTTAAGTTTGTAAAACGACTGTTTAATAACATGTGTTCATTAGTGTACGTCGTTAATAGCAACGTGCTTAAAAAATTTCATTAGGCACGTAGTTCATAGCAACGTGTTTTAAAATTTTTAAAACACTCAAAATTAGGACCGGTTGCTAGTAATTCTAATTTACATGAATTTTTTTTATATTTACCGTATTTTTTAGATTCTATCGTAGATAAAATATTGTACGACACACATGCGTAAAGCATCTTTAGTCACTCGGTGGGCTTAAAACGCTCGCTCACTCGCGTTTTAACTCTGCCCCACTCGTGCCTAAAGAGTAGCTTTACGCACTTGTATCGTAAATTACTATTATGATACAAATGCGTAAAGCTACTCTTTTAGTTACGAGTGGGGTAGAGTTAAAACGCGAGTGAGCGAGCGTTTTAAGCCCCGCGAGTGACTACGGAAGCTTTACACATGTGTATCTTACAATATTTTATCTACGATAGAATCTAGAAAACACGGTAAATATAAAAAAAAATAAATGTAAATTAGGATTACCAGCAACCGGTTGTAATTTTGCGTGTTTTAAAAATTTTAAAACACGTTTCTACTGACAACGTGCCTAAAGAAATATTTTAAACACGTTACAACTGACGATGTAAACTAATGAAAACATGTTATTAAACAGTCGTTTTACAAACTTAAGACTGCCAACTAAAATGCAGTTGTACACACTGTCGTAGATAAACACTATTTGGGCGCCAATTGGGCTAAGTTGCAAATGTTATGGGTCTTTGAGGTGAACTGTTTTGTGAAAATACCGGACGTAAATTTTGACTGTGTTGTATATTTGGCTGAAATGTTGGCCAGGAATAATTTCTAAAATTATTCAATGGCAATGGTCGCATGTAATTTTGATATCCGTGAGGTATAACCGTTGTAGGTTTTTCAGATGGTCTATATAAATTTTGAGTATTCAAAGAATTAGATTTTTCTTTGGCGTATAGAAAATTGTTTTCTTCAATTACTAAGCTCATTGCTTCTTCAAGACTCTTTGGATTTTTTAACCTAACGTTAGTTTGCAATTGGCCTGCCAATTCTCTTATAAAAATCGTTATACTCGTAACTTACGACGTGAATAGATTTTTCTGCAGACACTATTTTTAAACTGTTTAATTTTGAAATTAATAGACTTCGCGCGTCTTGACATCGCATTCATTTTTATTGGGCTTTAATGCCAATAAATCTTATATCAAGCAATCAATATTTCGCTGATCCCCAAAACTAAAAGTAAGAGCATTTTTATTTCATTTCAGGATTTTAATTATGTTCGCTATCCTATTAACATTAAAGCGCGTCCTGTAAGTTTTCCCAGAATGGCTCTTAATAAGAAATTGTTAAGCGCGACATTGGTTTTACTGAAAAAAGTAGAAATCAGGTTTTCGCAATAATTGTCTATAAATATACTCAATATGTGAGGGTTTCCATCATAATTAACTGTTGAATCTAAATGCAATCGAAATAATTGATAATCTCACCTACTGCACTAGTGTTAGCACTACTATTTGTAGTCATTGTTCTTTCTGGTTTTACTAAATTGAAATTACTTAGTAAAATCGTCAAATAGTCTAGTTTTACGTCTGAAATCGATTTTACAATTACAACTTTAAATATTCCCTTCTGAGTTTATTATTCATCTAACTGAATGGGTTAACTAGAAAATTGGAAAAATAGAAAGGAGCACTTACATTATTCTGGTTTTTTAAATCTACGGTTGGAGTTGGCTATGATGCCCTCCACCAGGTTTTTTTTATCCTAGAGCTTGTTTCGGATATATGGTCCTCTACCAGATTTTCTTAACTGGCTCTGGCGTTGGCGATGCTGTCCTCCACAAGGTTGCTTTCTGTGCGAATTCAGTCTTCGTGGCACTGACGTTGCTGGGGCTGAACACTTTCGATATACAGTGGAATATTGTTCAACACCGAACTTTTATCCAATCAATCGTTAAAACGAAGATCGATACTTGATGCAGCGATTAGGGATATACTACCGACTGCGCCAAATTTGGTCGAGGCCAACAAAAATTCCTTTTTAAAATATAAAAGATACGGCTGAAATTGCACATGGACTTTATTGCAAGCAGTAAGCATACAAAAAGACAAGATACCTAGCTAAACATATACATTTATAATATCTAAGTGCTAATATCGAGCGAAACGTTCTCTATCCTACAACAGTCAGCAGGTTGGTAACCGTAACTGGCATAAAGACTGATGTTTGATTGTAAATGATGTATCAAGGTGTGACGTATGCGTTATGGACATTGCGTAATGCGTCATTTTTTTCATACAACGTGCTATAGAGGTCATTGATATGTCATTATTCCCACAATTCTAAACAAATGCAATTAAAAATCCACAATAAGGAAGGTCATGTTAATTGTTGGCAATTTATTTATTTGAAGCCATCACTGAACAATAGCAGTAGCCTATGATCATTACTAGTTACTAGAGTGCCTACATTTTTCATTTGTCAACTATATGTCATTGTCCATCAAGGTAGGTACTCTAATTTGTACGTCACATGCATCTCTTCTTCACAATTATATAAATGAGCCGACCTTTTTGGAGATCTGATCTAGGTAGGTGAGGACGCATAGGATCGTTTATTAAAAAGTAATCATATATATCTAAATAAATTGAACGTTATTTACATAAACTCTATAGAGCATTAGTTCTGTTTTATAATTGTAATTAATAACATCAAACACCATACCATTCAATAAAATGGATATTTATAGAGCAAAAGTAAAACGCTGAGAATTAACAAAAAAAAAATAATAATGTATCTACACCATGAAGACACGGTGACAAGTTTTGAAAATCTTTGAGGTACACGTTTGCACCAAAACGATCAAACTGTTATTTTCGAAATCGTACATTTAAGAATACGGCAATAGAAAATTGTATAAATAAATTCAGTGTTTAAAGTGCCTCAAACTGAAAAAGAAATTGTTGACAACCCTGAAAATGGCGGCTAGATAGCAATAAAGAATTCGCTAATCGTTATTTAGAAAATTCGATCACATTTTGAGCCTGTGAGAAACAGAAGAAATTGATTTAAAAGTTTTCCACAAATCCCATTCCTGCCCCATTCATCAAAATAGATGGTGCAAAATAAAACATATACTGTGTCTACATTTTTTACTGAAAAATTGCAAAGCAGATTAAAAAAAGTGAACCAAAATGAAGAGTATTTAAAACTTTTATCTTCATCCGTGTTGTTATAGCGTCTTAACCAAATTAATTTTAGTATCGTTAAGAGCTTCATTACCGCACTGAGTGCGGTAATGGATATTACCGCACTCAGTGCGGTAATGGACAGATATTACCGCACTCAGTGCGGTAATGAATATTACCGCACTCTTTTTATACAGTGAACCAGAGTTTATTGATGAAGATAAAATATTGAACAATACACGTTTGCTTATGGCACACAACGAAACTCGTTTGATTGCCGCAAAACTCGGCTCACCGCCTCGTTTTGGCAATTAAACTCGTTTCGTTAAGATGCTCATAATCAAACTTGTATCGTTAATATCTATAAATTGATTGAGTTTTTTTAAAATTTTATGAAATAACTATCCTTTCGCTTCGTGTTAACATGGAAAATTTAGGCTTAAATCCTCAAACCAATTCTTACCATCAAATTCTCTATCGTTGGGTTCTTGCTTAATCGGTATTTGCGTTCCTAAATGATCAGCAACACTTTGTAAATGTGCATGGTACTGAACTCCATCGCTAATCGTTCGCTGACCAGGAGTGGTAGATCTGTAATAAATTAAACGTTGTATTAATGATTAATAATAACGTCTCTAGTTTTCTTTACCTAGGAATAGTATTTGAGTAAAAACACCCGGACGGTTGGTACGTGGTGCTACACACATTTTCAAACGTTTCCCCTGTAGAGTAAGAGGTCGTTGTAGGATATATTTTATTCAAATTCTGTAGAACTTCGGACATGTTGTTTTCTGGTTTTATTCCTACAACGTAACATTTATTATAATCATGCAAAGCGACTGAAAATTTACATAATTAATGAGTACCTCCAAAACATGTATGTTTGAATTATTCGTTGTGCAAGAAATGGAAGATTTAAGTATTAATAATTTGTTTAAATTTTAACCTCTACAAAATTTTGAAATACCTTCTCTAGTATTCTAATTATGAAGATATCAGGTATTCTCATCCCAGTGAGCGTATTTTATACGTTGTTTTCATGCAGTTTATTACTATTGTTGCTTAGACATATTGTCTATTAACATTGCAAAACGGATTATAATTATTTAATAAGCATCTACTTTACAACTGTTCAAATCACTATTTACATTGTGATATGTTGCTTCTTTTTTGTATTTCATCTCTGTAATTCTGTAGATCCATACACAAACCATCTTGTACTGATATGAGGGTATTACTTAATCATTCAACATAGTACAGAGTGTCCCATATTCAACGGGCTTAAATAAGAATCTCTGTTATTATTACAAATAGAAAAAATATGGTTTTCTGGTTTAATGGTCAAATATATACATTTCGAAGGTAAATCGTTATTTCAAAATAGCTTTTTCTGAGTTGATATCATTAGTAATTTGATTTCTATCTTCCTGGACAACTAGTATCTAACGAAAGCGTTTTTGAGTAAATAGCTTTGAGTTAAATAACTTGTTCTTTAAAGTTATGTGTTGTGTGAATATGATCAATCGCAGTTGCACGGCCATGTAAGAAAGTATTTAGTTTATTTATTGTTACTAGTTATCATTGGTATACTTTCCTGTCTACACCAAACATTAAAGTAATTCATCTACTCTCTTTTTAAACATTGAAATGTATTTCTACTGTACAAATTTTATTTACATACTTATACATATAGCTAAAAAGTATTTAAGAAAATGCCATTTGTCTGGTTCAATAGTACTTACCATTCAAGAATTAACAAGAAAACATATCCCCGCAGGAAGATAATATTTGTCTAACTAAAAGCTACTTTCCTAAGAAAACCATTTACGTTAATTTAACATTTCAAGCCAAGGCAATTCTATACATCTACATGAAATAACACTGAGATGATTTCGGAGGATTTCACGGCCATTGTCATTGAGAAACAGTAAACTACTTCCCGAATTGGACCGTGTCATTATTAAGGTCGAAGAACTCAACGTTTCACCCACTTTCGTAAGGGGCTTCATCAGGAGGAAGAAGCACGGTAACTCAACGTGTAAACCACGCCAGAGGCGATACTCTCCTAATGGTCGGAAGGTGAAAGGCGAGAATTTATAGGCAAATGCTGTCGTGGTTCAGCAAGTGCCGTCACGGTTTAGTGGCAGTGGGCGGGGCTTAGGAATTAGCACTTTCCCCTCGTCACGATTAAGATTGTTAGGATGTTTCTAAATCTCAATGGCTGCGCGAATCAAGAGCAAGCTCTTGTGATGCTGCATGCATTGGTGAAACAAGTCGTTCAGTGAAAACTCCCATCTCTGAGCACCAGCGCAGTCTCAAGTCGGGTCTCGTTTCATCATCAGCCATATCCAAACACCATCACGATACCGGCCATAAGATCCGTTTTGGTGCATCTTCTATTATCTGCAAATCCCCATTCTTCTTTAGCAGCAAGATTCGCGAAGCCATGAGATTTACAAACACCCTAACAATCTCAATCGGGACGAAGACTTCACCCTTCCTTCTATGTGGAAAGTGCTAATTCCATTGAACTGCGACGGCACTTGCTGAGCCGCGACGGCATTTGCCTATAAATTCTCGTCTTTCTCCTTCCAATCGTTAGAAGAGTTTCGCCTCTGGTGTGGTTTACACGTTGAGTTACCGTGCTCTTTTGCTTTTCCTCCTGATGAAGCCCCTTACAAGAGTGGGCTAAACGTTGAGTTCTTCGACTTTAATAATGACACGGTCCAATTCCGGAAATCGTTTGTTACTTAATGTAATAGGACTTGCAGTTTTTATATTCTTCTGATATTACGATTATCTAATTAAGAATGGTATAGTATATACAACAATGAAGCAAGCGAGAGCGATATACACTTGAACATTTTAAATACTGTTCGACGAGCGAAATAATCAGAGACGCTTTTGAAGAAAATGTAGTAGACATTTTAAGAAAAATGTCACATAAGTAGACTCTATTTCTATAATTTGTATTAAGACGAATACTATGAAGTAAGCGAAGAAGTTTAGTTGGAAGAAGCTTCATTTGAAGGAAATGAACAACAGCAATATATTAAGTGCATAGTGACTTGTCCATAATACTGACTATACGGATGCACTACCACTAAGTGTAACGGTTATACTTATCAATTTAACAGCATCGGATTGGTCTAAAATTTGAAATTTGATTTGTTTTATTGGTCGAATCGCGTCATTTGACATACACATGCAATAGTCAAAATAAGCTTTCTCAGTCACTAATAACTCCCAAACCAATTGTCAAAAAAGAAACATGAAGAAAATTAAGCTAAAAAGTTGCAGACAAAGTAAGGAGAATATTAAACGTATAGTGTTTTGCTGGAAATGACAAACGATGACAAAAAGCATTATTAGAAATATTGTTTTTAGTAATGAATGGACATTTGTGTTATATGGTCGACATACTCCATCCACAGTTGGATACCGCTCGAGGAGTTGCATTTGAAAACAGAAATTGAATTCCAACCTAATATAAGTGAATGTTTAAAAAACTTGTTATGTTCGTTTAGGATATTGTTTATCTCAAAAAGGAGCATATTTGAAGATTTTGCAAGTTTAGTTGATTCCTGTATGGCATCTTCTTCTTGTAAGCAATGGAGGTCATTGATTCTTTTATTCCAGTATTCCAGGATCTTCTAGGTCGGCCTCTCTTTCATTTTCCAAGTGGAGTTCACCCAAAAATAATTTTTAGCCATATCTGATCCTTCATCCTTAATAAGTGAACCATTTGAGGCTTTATCTGTCGATCCTATCTGTTACACTGTCTTGGGCATCCATTCTGCGTCGTATCTCCCCATTTGTTATAAGTTTATTCTTGATGCCCCGACACTTCTAAGGTAATCCATCTCTACCGCTTGTAGTTTTCGTTTATATTCACTTCACTTTCCTGTTAATGGTTCATGTTTTATAGCCGTAGCACAGAACAGATTCCACCATTGATCTTCTTATATGTTTCTTTATCTTTGGCGATATGCTTTTATCCACCATATTGAGCTAAGGCAGCCTAACACTTTCCGACGGTTTTCTATACTGGATTTAATTTAATCTTGGTTAATTCCGTTTTTTGTTATTACTGCACTCAGATACCTGAATTTATAAACATGCAGAACTTTGTAACTGTTTTTATTAGCACTTTAACCCGACAATCACTGTTTATAACTAAATATTCAACTTATTATAGCTTATAACTTTCTGAGAGCCTTTTTAAGATGAACTTTAAGTCGTATGAGTCCTGAACGACTACTACCGTATCGTTTGCAAAATTGAGCGTTAATAGAGGGTTGTCCCTAATGGGTATACCCTTTTTTATATCCTTCGTTTACTTTCCTCGTCTGAAAGACGAAAGAAGTATTGTAATCAAGCAAAAATCGCCTTCCGAGATGTCTTCAGACGTCTCAGGGTCCTTAGATGACGAAAAACAGGTTTTCTCAATTCCGTCTGTCTGCCTGCCTGTCTGTAGGCAGTATAACTCAAAAACTATTTGTTGGAAGAAGACGATAGTTTGTATACATATTATATTTTTACCTGGTATGAAACCAAGGAAATTTGAGACAAATATATACAGGGTGAGCACCTTAACAAATTTAAAATTTTATTAATATTATTTTAACTGAGAAATAGATGCAAATAATAATTTTTACATAGCGCAGGCTTCATCCTTGACAAAAAGTGGACCCAACAGATACAGAATAAATATTGTGCGAGATAGAAAGGAGCAACGAATAACTGCAGGCGAGGCTATGCTTCGCATTAATTCGATTATAGGATGTGCACTCAAAGATATAGTTTAAAGATACTATTTGGAATTACCTTGCGAATCTAAATGTGGAGGGCCTCATTCCTTTTGTGATTGCAAAAAAGCAGAAAAAATATTTTTCGGTTTTTTTATATAGTGAAAATTAATGAATTTTATGCGTACATGGCATTCACAAGCTTAGTTTTCAATATTTCTCAATGATTCTTAACCTATTGGAAAGCTTATTCTTTATAGATTCAAATGATATCAAATCAATCCCAAAATTATTTTTAACAAATGCTACAGAAATTGTTTAAACAAAGGGTTCGGAAAATGTGCGGTATTTTGAAAACTATTGCACATAAATGTATGCTTCCAGCTTATGAAATGTGTAGAAAAGATTCAAAAAGTTTTTAGTAAAAAAAATTATGTGCATTGATTTATGTCCGCTGCGTGATTTGGTTGACATGCGTATCTTGCCACAGATAAATACATATCCGGAGTGAAACGGTTAAATGCGCAAGTTCGAATCTCACCACCGGTAACATTTTATTTGAAAATTGATGTAATTTGCATTACCAAGTGTTTCCTTGTATTGTTTCAGCATTATTAAAAACTTATAGATATTTTTACCCCTAGTGTCCTGCTATTTTTAAAATTACTTAGTTTCACAACGTCTAGTTGCGAGGGAAGTAAAGCCGTTCACAGATTCTTTTTCATATCACAGCTTCTAGATATATGTTGAAGATGCGATAAGTTGCATTCTTATCTCAGTCGTTTGGTAGGGCCAGATGGTTCTGTTGGTTGTCTTCCATTTCTCACAAACGCCTTATTATCACGATATATTTCCTTTACAGTGTTTATCATTGGTTTATCAATATTCATTATCTTCAAGCTTCCTACAGTTTGCTTCTAGGAATCGAGTAATAAGCTTTCTGAAATGCTGTAAAAGCTAAAATTGCTTTTCCTATTTCTATTACTTTCGTCACTTATTTTACCCTTTAGGTTACTTCACAATTTTGTTGTTAATATTCTTCCAAATACTGAAGGTACTATTAACGCTTAACCCACGATAGTTACTAGGATCATTGTTAGACCTCTTTTTGTGTAGACACACTATCTTGGACTCTTTCCACTATTTTCATCAAATTGGTTTTGCCGAAGACTGTTATTGAAGCGTGTCACTAATCTTGTTAAAAAGGTAGAAGGTTCCGGGGTCATTTCAATTCCCCCAACTGGAGGCGGGCTGCTATAGGAACCTTGCGCCCCTCTTCAGCCAATAACATTTTAGGATGGGTTCGAGAAATACGGAGTGGAGAAAGGAAGAGAGGACAGGATAGGTAGAAAAGTACTGCCCCAGCATTCGCCACAGAGAAGGTACTCTGTTGACTCAGGAAAACCACCTAAAAACCTGAATCAGAGCAGACGGCCACGGGAATCGAACTCACGCCCTCCCGAATGCTAAGCAGACGTGATAACCACTAATCCACAGAGCTCGATTTGTTTTTAAGTGAGGTCCTCCGTAGCTCGCTTAGCTGAAATTCTTCCTGGTCTCGTTACTCTTCCATTTTTCAGCATTTTCAGTTCTATTCTATTTTCTGGTCTATTCTCTATCAAGAGTGTCTTGTAGCGTTGAACCCAGCTTGGTGTTGTAATAAAAGCTGTATTAAAACCGCTATTTATTGTTGATTTCAAATGTAAACTTTTAAAAACATATTTTATGTTGGAGAGTTTTCTATTTTACTTGTTAGAGTCAATTGCTAAGTTTGTAACATGATTCAGTATATCATACTTGCATTAAAATAATGAGATTTATAAACTATTGACAACAGAATGCCATAATAGAGACTTGATTATAATCCAATCGCAATTTTAAGATATTAAGAAATACAACTAACCAATTTTTTAACGTAACAATCCGATTACCATTTCTTTAACACAGTGATTTCAGTTAATATTAAAGATTGATACTGAAATGAAATGATTCATAGTGTGAAAATATTTTATATGATTCAGTAAAATAAGTTAAAGTCAGCGTTTTGTGGCCAGTATTTAATTTTAACAAATGTTTAATATTGCACAAATAAAAAAAATCGCGATAACTTAAAAAAAACCCATATTGCTTAGATTTACCAATTTAATGAAAATGTAATAGATCTAATATCACTTGTGAAAGGAAATGCATTGTTCAGTCAAGAAGCACAGTAGATTTACTGAGACAAAATTAAATTAATTAAAGGTTAACTAAGTATTAATGAAATATTTAATTCAACTCTAAATCATGTCATCATTTTGGTTCCCTAAGCAAAAATCGTGAAAACTTGTTGCTCATATTTTGTTTAATGGGTAATTAGAAACGAATAGCTACAATAGATAAATGTAAAAATCGAAGAAAAATTACTGTTCAAATGATATTAATATTTTATTTTAAAAGTAATTTCAGGAAAGTAATTCGCACATCCCCGCGGATTAATTCAGCTGATGCACCCAGTCTTTTATTGTTTATTTTGGCTTGTCAACGTGTAGGTAGATTACAAAGCTAAACGCTTGACGATAGTAATCGCGAACATGCTGGGTGCAGAGATCACCTGTCAACGGTTCTTTTAGAAAGTAAACATCCATTTAGTATTTGTATATTCTGAACTTACAGCACCGCGGGGTTGCGCTCTTTATGTCGCCGTCTTCGCCGCGGTCCTGCCCCATATGGTTAAATGAAAATTTTACCTCGTTATTTTTAGAGCATTTTGTTTCTATCGATTCATTGGTACACGCTTTCTATAAAGTTGAGGCGATTGGAAATTGATAGATAATTATCTTATTTATAAAATCAAGGATCTGTCTGACTCCGTTCTTATTGCCAAATTAATTTTTCCTAATGAAATGATATAAATACGAGTTACCAGGATTGAGAGGCAGCGGGAAAGCGGTTTTCTTACGACCTGCTGCGTAATACAACATCCTGCTGGGAAACTCCCCATCAGTTAGCAATTGACTTATCTCCAGGTTCTTTTCTTTATCGGGGACTTTCACTATATTTAGCCTGCATTTCAAGACCCGCTATTCGTCTGATGCGAGACTAATCAATCAAATAGACATTATTTATATTCTGGATATGTAAAGAGTTTAAACTAATTATAAAAATTCGATCAGTTTCAGTCTCCTTTCAATATCGGCAGTAGCAAATAACGTTGCCGATTAACTTCTAGAACCAAACAGAAAACTTAATCCGTATGTAAATATGTCGCACGAATAATTATTAAAAAATTCTGGGAACGCGTGAACGCAGAATTGATTACAGAAGGGAGGCACGGGAACGTTATAAAATTCTATAATTTTTAAATCTTAAGCAAACAAGCGGGCTTATTGACTTTGCAAGGGCTGGTCTAATCTGTCGATGATTAAAAATTCTAACCTAAGGGTATTATTGGTATGTCTTATAGATTTTGTTTTAACACAAGGGTGCGTTGTAACTTAGAACTCCAGTGCTTCATGAATAGTCCTTATTCTTCTATTTGCATTTGTTTACTATATACTATACTATACTACCAATCTGTATTTAAATCACAGTGATGAAATAATATTACCAATATTTCTAGAAAAAATACTTTTACATTATACATAACTTACAACTTTGATATTAATTGCCTTTAACATATATATCTTCACACGTTTTCTTTCTCTTTATCAGAAACTCCGGCTATCACTTGCTGCAATCCCGTTGTACAGCGCAATCAAAACCTAATCAATCAAGTAAATACGTTCAATTAAGTAGGAATTTATTTTAGTCTTTTGATTCTGAAAGACGTGCTTATTAATAATCCCTGATTATTTTCAATATACATTTTTAAATATAACAGTATAGTTTAAATCAAGTATACCCTCTTCGAAAAATAATACATAACGTTCAAATAAAAATCACATATAGTATATTAAGTATTAAGAATTGATTGGAGAAGGAGCGAAGCGACGACTCGAATTATTGTCTGAGATCGGTAATTTCTTAACGTTCGTGATGCTTATGATGGTTTTGCACGATAGAAATGTATTTTTCTTCAAACGTCAGTAAAAAGTGACATTATACCACAGAATAATATGTTGGTGGCACTGTAAGTCTATGTCAAATTCGAGGTTAGCAGGTTAGGTTTTGCGTCAGTTTTGACACAGACTGACGCAAAACCTAACCAGCTAACCCCGAATTTTTACTTACCGTTCTAGAACGGTAAACATAACTTACTGATTTGGCAACAAACGCGGTAACTAAGTAAAATCGTTCTATCGTGAAAAAAAGTGCGTAACAATATAGGTGCCATGGTATGATTTAGAATTTATTATTTGTCATCACTGTAACTAAAGGCATAGTACTAATAACGGTATAATACGAGTACATTATAAAGCTAGTATCTTTCGTATGGACTATTTTGTAACCAAAATGACTACACCAAAGGCATTGTCCCTTCAACGCTTAAAAAAGAAAAGCAACTTCTTCAAGTGTTTTCTTTGTCTCATTTTTGAAATACTTATGTCTTATACAGGCTGTTATGGAAATAAGTGCAAATATTTTAACCCGTAATAGAACTCGCTAAATTGTACAACTTCTCCATCTACCATTTTTTCGAAAACGCCCTCAAAACTGAGTTAAAATTCAAAACAATTTTACTCTAAAAATGCATACCCGCCTATAGAATAACATTTTAATTTAATGGCACAAAACACAAAAAAACATTTCTTTGATATGCAAACCAACAAAAACTGCACTGGTCCTGATAACACCTTTTAGTTCACATCTGGTCACCAGCGTACTTTATCAATTGAGGTAGGTAAGTTATTGAACGTGTGTTTTTGGTGCAAGAACTTTGCAGTTATAATATACTTGTGTCGTTCACCTTTAACTTAGATTTGCTTACCAAACGGCTAGTCAAATTTAGGGGAGATAAAGTACGCGATTAAATGAAAAACGATAAATAGAAAAGTTGTTCATTTTGGTGAGCTCTATCACTGGTTAAAATATTTGCACTCATTTCCATAACACCCTGTATTAGCATACCACTACTATAATTCTTCTAAATGCTCGAACTGTTATTGATATTAGTATCACAGGCACGAGTAAAAATCAGAATATAAAAGCTTTTGATATTGGCTAAATTGTATCTTAATTTTTTACAACATTAAACCTTGCTGTTTATACGTATCTATTTAAATAAGAAGCATGCGTACACGCGTACACCTTACTTGGTATTAAGGTTAAGTTGTGAATGAATTTGCAACAATAAATCCATTTTGCTCTAGAAAAGTGAATATTCTCTCAACGGACAAAAAGTCAGAAACTCCCAGGATTAGGTTCCAGGATCATAAGAAATGTTTATTAGTAGACCACATACTGTATGGTAAATACACTCAAGTAGGCTGAGAATTTCAACAGATTAATATATAAAAATATAGCATAAAAAAATTACAATATACATACCATTGTTATTATTATTTGTATGTGGATAATCAGAATCTGGAACATACTGCTCGCTTTCGTCGGTTTCACAGCTGTTACCTATAAAAGTAAAACATATTTAAACCATCAAAAGATTTGTATCCAAAGCAATGTATTTCCGTATACTACTAAAAGCCTTGAAAACCCAGAATATTTTTAAAAAGAATGTTTCTTATTTATTAAATAGTCCAACATTATACTTCACAACAGTTCTAACAAATTCCAATGTTTATTATACGTTATAAATCGCACTAGAATGAAAATAACGTCTGACAATGCCTTACAGTGCTTTTATTAGCACTTATAAAACAATTGTATCTTGCCTATAAATGAAACTGAATTGTATATTTCTCATCACATTTCTAAAACTATGATATACGTGACAAAATTATTCAATTTCGAAGCTCACCATTCAGATTACGAAAACTGTAAACAGTGTAAGTTTGATTAAATTTGAACAAAGTTGCAGATTCTAGTGCACAATAATAATCATAACATAAACTGGACGTAGTCGTATTAGTTTTTTAGTTATAATTATTATGTTACTTAGAAAAAAATTATTTTGATATTATTAGCACATCTTTTAAAGAACAATTTAACCTGATTTTAAATTTCTATTTCATAATTTTTAAAATATAGATACTAACTCTCTTATTTTAAATGGACATCAAAGATTACTATCAGATAGCTAAACAAGCTTATTTTTAGATTTTCATTGCATACTACATTTATTCATAAATAAACGAGATCTATAAAAAATATCTTCTTTATTATACCTGCATCAAAATCGCCGTTTAAAGCACGCCTGAGAGTGCGAAAACAGGCGATTAAAGCACGCCGAGCTTTAAAGGTTGTCAAGGAAACAAGGTATATAGATAACATTATAACTTCATCGCTATCTTTATTTTGCTGACACGACTGAATGCAACAACGGACGTGGCCTCGACAAAAACGTAAACAATTCTCGTAACTATAGTAGCAATATTATTATGACCTCTCGATTTATCACGGCAAAAATTATTTCTAAGTTTTTAGTGCGAAATTTATTTCCAGTATTGCAGGTATAATAAAAAGTAGTGTAAAGTATTCGTGGATAACTGGTCTTTAAAATACTTGCTCTATTTCGAGCACTCCGGCTACGCCGTCGTGCTCGAAAACTCGCGCGTGTTTTAAAGACCTTGTTATCCATTCATACTTTAATATACTATTATCTACTTTGATGTCACAATATGGTTATTATAACACCGAAAACAGTGCTACAATGGAGTCCATTCTAACACTGTTTTTGCATTGTTATTTTCATATGAAAAACATTGAAACAACCTACTTGTTTTAAATAACTGACAGATTGTCACATTTATGAAATGTCAAAATTAAAAGTTTTTGATGATTTTTTAGGCAAAGTAGATAAAATAGTATATTATACTCGTTTAATACGAGGCATTGTAGCACTCGTTCCATTGGAGCACTTCTCGCTACGCTCTTCGTGCTCCAAATTCACTCGTGCCCTCTTGTTAAACTAGTATAATAATATACTATTATAGTCGGCCCTGCGTTACGTATCAGAAAACAAATGAAAACTTTGAGCTATGCTTATCGTATTATAAAACGCAAATTTACATACATTATTTAATTGTATTACATTTTTTGTATAAATAAATGAAAAATGTTGTGACAAATTGCTTGTTCTACGTTTGTTTCGTTGAAAATTCCACACAACATTTCATTGCGAATCCAATTGCTAGTGGTGCGACTTGACTGTCTAAGCTACTTATCGTTGTATTATGAAGAACACGGTGATGCCAGGACAAATAGCAGACGAACTGCGCTCGATAGGTGCCAATAAAAACGTGACAGGCAAACAGGCAGATAGGCATCAGGCATACACAACCGCGTTTATATAATTATATACGTATATAAGGATAACAGTCTATCGTGCCGTAAATGTTACTGAATCAAATCGCATATGCAATAAAAAAATTTAAAGGACGACTGCGCTTTTATTTGTTTTAGAATTAAACAATCACGGCCTACTATCAAAAAATGTCTCTTGCATAAAAAGTGTTTAAAACAAAGCTAAAAAATTATTTTCTCCAACATTCACAAATAGTTTCTAAATAAGATACGTTTTAATACTTTATTAATTGTCTTCCCAGCACTGCAATACATTCGCGACATCGATCAGTTACACTACGGCTTATTTTTTGCCATAATTCAGGTGTGAATAATCCAAATGCATGTTTGGTTATGATTTGCAGCAACTGAATATCATCAGGTATTTTTGAACAAATTGCAAGTAATGCTCCAAACAGAAAAATCACAGGGCCAATCAATCTATGTTTTTCCGCAGATTCAATTTTCGAAAAAAGATTCAATTAAGAATTCTCGAATCCTTATTGAAAAGTGAGGTGGTGCTTCATCCAACTGGAAAGAGGTTTCCCGTTGGCAAACTTCAGGAATCTCGGGTAATACTCTTTATTGCAATAACTGCAAATATCTTTCTCCATTGAAAGTTCATTACAGGAAAAACGTCCCAATGATACCACACGACCAAAATTCCACACCATACGCTTATGCCAGTACTTATTATGCTTCTCTCAAACGTTATATGAGGGTCTTCTTCTGCATAATAAACACAATTGTGTCGATTCACCATACCATTCAAATATCTCGCTTCATTTCTCATAAAATCTAAAATGGTCGAATCATGTTTAACGATATCCATTAGTTCGTTGCAGAATTGCAGTCTCTTTTCAAAATCGGTCTGGTTCAACTGAAGAATCAGTCTTGGTTCGTATCATTCTAATAAAATTTCTTTAATTATTTTTTTCAGAAAACTGCTGGAAATATGATAGCCAGTCTTTGTAACGTTTCTGCTTGATCAAGAAATAGATCATGCACTTCGGAGGCATTCTATTGTTACGATGCTTCTCCACTTCTTTGTTTGTTAAAATTACAGCTATACCACCTCGTTCGAACTTATTAATTAATTTAATAATTGATAATCTGGATTGTGCTCTGTTTTGGTTAAACTCGGCAATACACAACGCAAGAAGCTCGTGAATGAAAGCTCATATCCTGAGTGGCCTATTGTCTTGCACGTGTGAAGTTTTAATCATACTAGTGGACCCGTTGCAAAATAGTTTGCAAGTTACAAAACTTCTTTGTAACGATTGGTTAACCGTTGACATTTTCTTTAGTTTTTCAGAAAATTGTTTTGGAAAGTCTTTCTTACAATGTCCATTATCCATGCAAATGCAAGACAGATTTAAGCTTCCGCAAGGTCCATGTACCATGTGATTTTTAACTAAATTAAATAGGGTAACATCATTGTTAGGATCAGGAATTTCAGCTGATACACCTTTATTAATATATTCAACTTCACGAAATTTACAATTATCCTCAGGAAGGACTAATAAGTGGACATGGGGCAATGCTCGCTTTTGAAATTCAACAGTATTGTAACGACCTTGGGATCAGGCCGTAGCAAAAGCGTGAGTCAGTGGCCCGATAATTCGAGATACGACCTTGGAGCCAGGTGCGACGGATGAGTCGGCGGCCTCGGTGATTAATACGCGTGTCAAGTCAGAGTTGCCAGAAAGGTCGAGCGAACTCGAGATGTTTTCCAGAAGGAACTATCCGGCAATATAAATACGCGCCAGCAGGAATAGCGGGCAGTTCTCATCCGACTCGAAGCGCGTAAAGATGCAATATAAATCTACCCGTGGCTACATAAATCTACTGAGATAAATAACGCGTGTATAACAAATAAATATAACCATAAAAATCAGTGATGTTTAATCCGGTATATAAATAAATAAGTGTATCATTGTTAGAAATAGTTCCTGTAGTTATAAATAATTTGTGTCCGCGTTTAATAGTTGCTTTGTAAATAGTTAAGATAAATCGTTGTAAATAAATACTTGAAACTAGCAGCGGTGTATAATTTTTAAATAGCCCGAAACGTAAAACGTAACAGTATAAATAAACGCTTTAACATTACCGAATACTTTATTCTTATTAATCAGCGTCAACAATTGCTTCACTTTTGCATTAAAAACACGGGCTATAATGTCAGGTCTATTATTTGGTGTTTCATATGAGTGAATACTACTTGTAATTTCAAGCCATGACGCACTTCACGCCGTATTTTACACAAACAAATTTGAGCCGGTACAGTGGTCCATTGCAAAAATCAACAGAACACCGCGGGCCGACTTCGAGCGTTTTACTTGTTCTATTTCTTCGAGGCTGGAAGCTAAAGCTACGTCATTTGCGGGCTACAATAATTTGGTTTTTTTCTAAAAGTTATGCAGTTATGTACACATCTACAAGGTGACGGCTTTCATTTTAAATCGAAATCGGCCAGATGGAAGTCTCAAAATAGATGTCGAAAGAAAACGCTTCACGTTTTAAATATATAGATAACAGTTTTCACTAGAAAAGTTATCGCTTCAAGACTAAATTGAACCATTTTAACAACGTGTGACTGACAAGATTAATTGAAACTAGAGAACGATTACAGCATTGCAATGTTGTTTACTTTTTTGGAAACTTATTTTAGGCCACCCCAAATGAAAAACTAAAAAACAAGCTCTCTTCAATAGTGTCATATTAGCTAGGGGTCGGTTATGAGATGTTCTAATGGATATTTTCCACTGTTGCGGACGTTTTTCACACGACCTTTTGGGAGTAGATCCCGAAACGTCCTGTGAAAAACACCCGAGACGGTGAAAATCTTCCCTTAAAACAACTCTTTAATAGTGTCATACCCATATTAGAAGTACATTTAAAATGAGACAGTTATGTTATATCTCGGAATTTATTAAAACAAATGAAATTTGAAATGTTATATAAAAAGTACCTTTATAAATAATATTAAAACAGGTTTGTTCCAAGTCACATAATAATCGACTTTAATGAAAAAACTAAAACAAAAGGTTTTTGTGTTTTGGGATTAAATCGAGAACTAAGACCGCTAGGTTACTTCTTAAATATTATTGAGCATAAGAATCTACAACTTTATGCCAGTTTAACGTACCTCTCTCTTGCCATCTTCTAAATCTCAATGGTGAACCTCGAAATTCAGTAACCCTGTATATCCAAAGTGATCTAACTAGCAAAATTAAATTAAGTCTACCTTTAAAAGTTTATAGATATGAACTAATAAATAGGAAGTTCTAATGTTCAATATGAAAGTGAAAATAGTAATAGTACGTATTAATTTTGAGAAAAAAGTGTATAAAATCTGGATTTTTAAATAATGATTTGCTATAAAATGTTTTGTTAAATATACTATTTTAGGACTTATTTGTAATAATGGCAAGTAAACGATAATAATAACCTGAATACGTCTCTATCAGTAATAATCACATCATTAAAGAAACTCTATGCCGATAATAGCATATGAATCAACGAGTTCACCAAGTGGTTTGTAAACATCCTGTACAAAAGTCGAATTTCACTGTGCGCCCTGTATCTATTAAAATTGTAACGACTGTGATTTAATAACAAAAAAAGTATACACGATATGTTAGTTTATATGGAATATTTCCCTTAGACTGCAAAAACAGAAGTAGCTAATACAAAAAAAACTCGACAAGGGTAGATTTTAGAGGCGCATTGTTGAAGTCTCTATGGAATAAGGTCCATCATTTAAGACCGTGCATCATTGATGAGGAAACAACAGGTAAAAGCTTCAACATTATGCTAACGTGAGGCTTTGCCTCTCTTTTTGTCACACGCCGTCCAGGGGCATAAGAGAGAGCGGGGAAAGTAATTACTGGCGTTTTGTGTTGCGTATAATGTAGTTGGCGTATTTTACACGGTGCAGGGGGTTAAATGCTCGCATTTGGGGTAATTAATAATGCAATAGTTGGTATTACTTACCTTCTTGATGCCAGGGCTCTCTCCAGTCAGCTGGGAATGGTACTGAAACAGACGTGCTTATTTTTTAAAAACTGCATATGCTTTTTGCGCTGTTTATTGGAAATAACCATTAAATTTGAGAGACATAATCAATACTTTGCTAATATGGAATAGTTTATTTTTATCAAAATACCTTGCCCTATCATCCCAAAAGTTATTAATAGCATTTAATTTATTTCGAATGCTTATAAAGATGTATTGATGTATCCTTATTTGGTATAAAATGTTAACTTTTCAATTATTTCTTATTGTGGAAAAAGTTGCAAAATCGTATGTTCAGCGTTCAGCTATATTGCTATAATTTCTTTTTTTTTAAGTTCAATACATTTGTGAGCAGTCGCTTTGTCGGGTATACAACCGTGTTTAAAATTTATTATGCGTTTTAATAAACGTCTCTTAAATATCAAAATACTATTTTGCAGAGCTCCATTTAAATACCGGGTGGTTGGTCATACCTCTGAACAAGGGCAATTTACATGGCTTATCACGGTTATGCATATTCCTGCTCACCATTTTTATGGAAAAAAATGGTAGTGGTACTAAATTAAAAAGAATAATTTTCCGCGTCGTTTAGTATTAAGAACTTATTGGGCAATGTTAATTGTGCATATGTTGGTTCCATTTTATATAATGCTTTTATTGTCCTTATAAAAGTTTTTCACTATTCGAATGTGGATGTTACTTATATAGCTCATCTCCATACATATGTATATTGTATTTTTAATAGACATATGGTGTCGTAGACTCTTTTCAGATTTACGAATACATCTTCATTGTGCGCTATCTTTTTTTGACTAGTTGTCGTCGATAATAGCTATTTGTGCAACAAGTGCTAAAAGTGGATGTTTATGCACGAGACATAAAAATTTTCATGTCTCTCGAATAAACACTTTTAGCACGAGTTTGCACACAATATTTTTTCTAAGGCCTTTAATTTACTGTTATTAATCTATAATTGTCGATTTAACAAAGATTTACATTTATGACGAAAGAAGTAACTAGAATAACTTTATAACCTCACTTCCAGTTCAAAATTCTAAATTCAACACGAGCTGTTTACTTTTTGCACATAGGCTAAAAGTAAACAGCTGATTTCACTTTTAACACGCTGATTTATAAAACGTAATTTTTAGTGAAACAAGCTCGTGATAAAAGGCCTACTTTTAGTAGTTGTCGTAGAAAATAGCTATTTATGCAACAAGTGCTAAAAGTCGACTTTTATGCGCGAGACATGAAAATTATGAAACGAAGCCGAAGGCTGAGTTTCATAACATGTCTCGCGCATAAACGACTTTTAGCACGCGTTGCATACAATATTTTATCTACGACCTTAATTTTACCGTTATTAATCCATAAATATCGATTTAAGAAAGGTTCGCATCTGCGACGCTGCATCATAATGAATAGTAGCCTACGCGGCTGGCGATTGTTTTGGCCACGCCCGTGCTGTCAAGGACAGGTACGAAATTTAATTATTTATACTCCACATATGACTGTATTCATTACATAACGCTTTAATTATTTCAAAAACGCTTTACCTGTAACGCAAGAAGCAACTGGAATAGCTTTACGACTTCACTTGCAGTTCGAAATTGTAGTTTTGAACTCGCGTCACTTTTAGCACATGTGCTAAAAGTAAACAGCTGATTTCTTTAAACACGGTAAACTATAAAACGTCACTTTTAGTGAAACAAGCGAGTGTTAAAAAGCCTACTTTTAGTAGTGGTCGTAGATAAAATAAGTTATCAGTACAGGATCGCCCTGCGCGGAAGCCACATTGTTCTCCTAAATCTTGATATTCACTGTCGATTCATTCTTTTAATATTTTACCGTAAGGTGCTTATGGATGGTGTTACGCTAATGCCCTGTAATTTTCGCATTCCAGTCTACTTCCTTTATGCTTATATATTGATGATACGAATGCTTTATTCCACGCGTGTGGTATGCGGTCACCCTTTAAGCATTTGTTAAATAGCATACATAATTTTTCGAACAAAATACTAGGTCCGTATTTAATTAATTCTGTACAAATATTTCGTGGCCTCTGTGCCCTCCCAGTCTTCATTTGTCTTAAGGCTTTTATGACTTCTTTTGGTTTTATCTCCATATCTCTGTTTATTTCTTCTAAATAATTTCTTTCTTCTTGGTGTACATTATGTGTTTCTATAGATTCCTTGATGTTTTCAGTTAACAACGTCTCCTAATACATTCGTCAGCTTTCGGTACTGATGGGATTCATGTGTGAAGTTTCCAGGCCTTTTTATATCTCCCATCTGAGTATTTATCTTTGCAGATTTTCCTTCCAGAATTAATTTTTAGCTTCTCTTATCTTTTTTTAACTTTTCTTATCTGTTTTTTTAACTTTTCTATTTGCTCTATGATGTTCTTTTCTAACTTCTATCTTCCTATTTGATTTCGTCTATATTATTATTATTCTACCAGTACGGGTTTCGTCTATAATCTTTCTGTTTTTGTTTTTCTCCCAGTGCCTCATTCGCTGCTTTATGTATGGTTGCTTTAATGTTTTCGTACATTTTATTTGGAGTGTGTTATACCGCATTTAATTTATTACTTAGTCTTAATTTGTATAAAAGCTGAGTCGAAAAGTCTTGAAGTTTCTCTAGATTGTACTGTTTGGAAATGGTTTTTGTGCTTTCGTCATTTTTTGTCGTTAACATATTTGACGGATGGTTACTATTAAAGTGCTTTTTGTTCTACTGCATCGAAAAGCTATCAATTTCGGCAGCGTTTAGCGGCCAAAAACTCCCACTTTTTTATACTAGTAACTTTTACTTTTCGGCAGTAATAACCATAGTAACAAAAACTAACGACCATTTCCATTGGTTTAAATCAAAATAGACACTCCTATGTTGCGGTATGATCATGATCTATTCGACTATTCCTGACTTTCTCGATAAACTGTCATTTTATAATTAGAAAAAACGCTTCCAAAACAGTATAATGAAAAATTATACTCGCTGCGTTCGCTTGGCCATAAACTGCGGCTCGTCCACAAAAGTCCTTAATTTCATACTTTTAACCAAAGAGCAATGCTCTTTGTTTTAACATAAATAGCTGTTTTGCATGGGAAGTATATCTTAGCTTTTAGTAGGTAGTAGTCGGATCCACATTCTGCTCCCCTCTGTACTTGAACGTTTCTTACTTTGAGATTAATTTCTATACTATATATACAGGGTGTTGCACAGAACAAATATAAGAGCCTGCTAAATCTTAGAAGGTTTGAAAAACAAACTGCTATTTTTAATTCTTTGATCAAGGATATCTTTGAAATGAATGATTTTAGGACATATTTTTTTAGAGTTTTTTTCTTACTTTTCGATGCAGAATAACGCCCTGATATTTGTTCTGTGCACCCTGTACTTTCCAATCACCTACAAACCTGAAATTTAGAACAGACATTTCATAGGGCCTAAGGTTGATAAAAAATCCAGAAAATTCAATATGGCAGATCCAACATGGCGCCTTAAGAAAAGTCGGCTTTTCACGTCTCGCCTCCTTCCAAACGACGTAGAAACTTAAAATTTTTATAGTTAGTCCACACTATATAAACAGTTCTTAGGGTTAAAAATTACCAAAATAATACATGAGGATTGATCTATAGGGGATAAAATGAGTGTCGCAAAAACAAAGTGAGCAACTTATTTTTCACTTTCCGATCACCTACAAACCTGAAATTAGGAACACACATTTCGTGGGTCCTTAAGTTGATGAGAAAAATGAAGTCCAAAAAATTCAATATGGCGGATCCAATATGGCGGCCTTAATGAAAGTCAGCTTTTTATGTTCCGACCCCTTCCAAAGGACGTAGAAACTTGACCATTTTATAAGAGTTCATAGGAACAGCTCTTAGAGTCAAAAATATCAAAATAATGCACGGGAGTTAAACTATAGGGCATGAAAAAGAATCGGTATCACTGTGCAAACATTTTTTCACTCAGTGGAGAAGTTTTTTCATCAGCGTAACGTATGGTTTTTAGTGACTCAATCAAATCCGGAGAAAGTCATGGGGAAAGTTTCGAAGATATGGCCAGCGTACATAAATCAAACAAGTAGAGACACTCACTGTCAGTTCCTTTGATGTCAAAATTCCGATTTGGATTATCTTGGACGGTTCCTGGGGGGTACTTTCCAATAGTACTAACAGATGGCGTCACTACTTGAACACATCGTGATTGGTAAGAGTGCCAGTAACTGGCTCTGATTGGTAGCAGAGCCAGTAGATATAGAGAGTACCGCCATTCTTTGATCCGTGAAAATGCAGCTATCGCCGCCATTTTTGTTCCCACCAGCAATGACTGATTCAGGTATGTCTAAAATTTTACTTGAAATTGGCAAGACTGTAAGTCTATGTCAAATTCGAGGTTAGCAGGTTATGTTTTGTGCCAGTTTGTGTCAAAACTGACGCAAAAACTAACCTGCTAACCTCGAATTTGACATAGACTTACAGTCTTGCCAATTTTAAGTAAAGTTTTGGATTGCCAACATACGTCATGTAGACGGAATTGTGTTACAAACCTCAAAGTGACGCATATGTCAGAGAAATAAACATGGCGGACGTGGCGGTACTCTCTATATCTACTGGCTCTGATTGGTAGAACTTTGTGCTGCCATCTGATAGTCAAGCTTAGAAATACCCCCCGAGTTACTGTCCCAGGCACTCTAGACAGGTTTCAACATTTGGCTTGAGTGTCTCTACTTGTTTGATGTATGTACGCTGATATGGCTTTTATAAGTACCTAGACTTTTAAAATCAATATAGATATCAGTTAGATAAACGACATTTGTGGACAAGCTATTGGGCGCAATTTACACACATACAGTAAGTACGCCTGGCATAAAACAAGCTTATATACTAGTCTTAAATAATATAAGCCATGATTTAAATGATAAATTTATTGAAAATCTTGATGTAGTTTCTAATGTTAATGCAAAAATAGTAAAGGCTCCTTGTACATCTGTAGACGTTGAAAGATCGTTTTCAATATTTAAGTACGTTTTCAGACAGAACACTTAAAAATTTAATTTTGAAGAGGATTTAATTGTAAGCTATTTTTATAACGATGATTAATTTACGAATATTTTCATTGAAATAATTGCTTAGTTATGATGTAAATCATTGTGAGAATTATTTAAATTCTGCATAATAAATGAAATGGTCATATGCACATGCATATTCTAACATTTTCTGCATATTTTATGCACATTTTAACAAAATAAGGTGCAACGTAAATTTCTGAAATCTAGTAAAACAAAGTTTTGTAACCAAAAATTACTGTTATTATTGTTAATAAACTATACATTTACGCATTCGATGAAACCAATTTTTAAAACATGAATTCCACTCTTCTCGATTCATTTGAGAACCAAGGTTTTTGAAGCTTTCCACGCCATCTTCAGGAATTCCAATTAGCACACCATTCATTCCTTAATCGAGAAAATAGAAAGCAATCGGAAGGTGGCAGGTCGACTGTATGGGGTATGACTTAGCAATTTTAACCCGGATGCCTATAAAAATTCTTTTGTTTGATGTGCCGTATGACTAGCCATGATGCAGAACAATCTCACTTCTTGGGCGCCGTAAACGACCTTTTTGAATAACTTCTGGCAGGCATACTGTTGTGTACCATTCTGCGGTAATCATAGATTTATTTTCAAGCACAACAGTGTTGTGATAGGTCCTGATATTAAAAAGAAGCAAGCAATTATTTTCTTACCAACCCTTCAAGATTGCTTTACTTTAACTGGATTAGGATCTCTTGGAAACACACATTGTGCAAACTGCAGCTTAGATTCGGGTTCAAATTCATATATCCAGCTTTCGTCACCAGTTATGATGTTGTAAATTGCTTTAGACCTACCTTCATCATAATTCTTAAGTTTTATTACACCATTCCACACGCTGTTAGTTTTGTATTTCTGTTAAACTGTGTGGCAGACCTTTTTACACCCAAATGATTATGTACACTCTTGTCTATTGCAGTCATGCAATTGCCCAAAGTGCTCCTAATAATTCATGTAGGAGTCGATTGTCCTCCTAAATCATTCTTTGCATTTCTTCGCGAAAATCATCGCTGAATGAAACTCGTTCAAATTTAAATACATTAAACTAGCTATAAACAGTCCTCTGCGAAGGCGCTTGGCCACCAAATTCAGCATGAAGTCATCCAAAGCTTTATTTCGGAGAGAGGGAACTTTTAGTCATAGTAAATCATGGCCCTAAAATTTTCTCTCGTTAAATTCATTTTTGCTGCACAACACTATTTCAAAACTAACTTGTATAATAAATGTTGCAATTATCAAAACTGAATTTGGACTGTCAAAATAGAAAAGAACAAACATTTGTTTCATGGCAAGTTTGATTTCCATGATGCACTTGATATATTAGTTTGGAAAAATTATGGGCTGCATACATTTCGTTCTCAAATAATAAATATAAAATAATATAAAAAATCTGGTTTGATACACGCACACAATTTCCTTTTACAGAGATCTTATAATTAGCCAAAAATTTGATTTTTAATTTTTAAGCATTTGTTAAAAGTTTTCAAAAATTACAAATTCTACAAAAACGGTACAAAATAGAGCGTTAGTTCAAGAGACAAAATTTCCCCAAAATTTTAATCTGAATTCAAAAATGTAATAATATATCGGGTGTTCTATTTAAAATAGGAGTTAATAAACAAAATAGGGAAGAAAAGAAAAGAAACCCATTTTAGAGGTATTCAACAGGAAAATCACCTATCTCACATCAATACACATTAAAAATTTAATAAAAATGTAAATTTTGAAAAAAATCGTTCTAGCCGTTTTTGAAAAAAACGAAAAAAAGAGTAAACACCATACTTCCGGTTATGCGATTTTCTTTAAAAGCTTGCTGTCGCATCTAGATAGTACACAAAACTTATATATGAGGTTTCAACGCCATACCTCTTTTCGTTTTTGAGATATTTTGTTCGCAGACAGAAAGACACACAGACAGACACACAGACAGACACACAGACAGACCAGTGAACAAAACATGTTTTTTGGGTTCAGGGGACTCTAAAACGTGAAGATATGTTGAAAACTCAATTTCGAATTATTGGGGTGAATCCAATACTTTTTTTATCGCAAAAGGAAGTAAAAAGTGTAGCTACAGTCTAATTCAAGAAACATTGACTTTAAGTGAAGTCTAAAACAAGAATATTTTTGTTCAATTTGCATCACTAAATATACTAGTTACTACCAAAAGGAGTTAGTAACTTATGGTAGGCAGCGGTGAAGTTTTGGAGAAAACCAACAGTGGTGACCACATATTCCTGTAAAAGAGGGCTACCCCTTACACAACAAGACGTCAAACAAGCCTGTTGTGTTAAATGCCAAAAGCTCCTAATTTGCGAAAATAAAAGTAGACGTAAAGAAAGGGCGTTCTGTCCCCGGCAGGCTTAGTATCACAGACCAAGGCAGCTGTTATATTAAAAAACCAAAGGGTGCTAAAAAACTCTGGACCGAGCTATGCTACCATTACATAATGAATATCGGAACATACAACGTAAGATCTCTCTCATTCGACATTAGATTAGATAAATTAAGAGAAGAAGTGAAATATATAAAATGAGACATCGCAAGAATTAGAAAAACCAAAAGGAAATGCGAAACGTGTTTTACTTTGTAAAAGGGCACATACTATTTAATAAAGCCGGTGAACATAAAACAAAAGTATTAATCTATAAAAAAAGCCTTCCATACATAATTGATTTAAAATCCGTCTCGGATAAAGTGGTGTATGTAACAATAAAAATATCTAAAAGGTATAGGCTGAAAGTTATACAATCGTTCTCCCCTACAACCAATTACGAGAACATATGGGTGGAAGAATTCTACGACATCTCACATGGCATTGAAAGTGAAAAACCTAGTGCACTAGAATTGGCGATTTGAATGTCCAACTAGAGCAAAAAGAACAAACAACGAAAAATGTATAAGAGAATATAAACTAGACACCAGAAACAATAAAGGAAAATGCTTTTCAACTTCTTAGGACAACATAAAGCATATGCAATAAATAAATTCTTTAATAAGAAAACATGGATTAGTCACAATTGATACGTGAAAAATGAAATAGACTATCCCTACAAAAATACACAATACAAAACATCTCAGTGCTGAATAAAGAAAATTTACATATTCACCACGGGGTGGTTCGGGCTAGACTCAAAATAAACATCAATATGAAAAGGAAGAAGGTAATAAACAATACGAAACAGTTAAACATACGGGAATTCAAGGGCAGCAAAGAAAAATACGAAAGTAAATCACGCAAGAACTGCAGGTAAATCCGACACAAGTAATATAAGATATAGAGGAAACAGAAAAAGCAGAAAAATAGGCAAAGCACACAAATAAAAAATTACATACACTTCGGCAACAAAGGAAATTCAGAAGGGAAGACGCGATCTAACGAGGACAGCTGGAAGAAATGTAATAAAATACATATAAATCGGTAAAACAGTTAAAAAATTATGAAGAAAGACAAAATGAAGTATAATGCTGCAGTGGTGAAACAAGTCATTCAAACTAATAATAATTTAAAAGTACTAAGAAAACATTATTTCAAACAAGAGCCCAAATAACTAAACTGAAGAAGCAGAATGAAGTTATAACAAACAAAGAAGCAATAATAAGTGAAGTTTAAAGGTTCTACAAAGAACTATATGCAAGGAAAGACAGAAAAAGAAAATACTAAATGTAAATTCAAAGAACATGCAGGACATAACTACAGAAACAAATTGTTGGATAAAACAAAGAAATACAATATTCCACTGTATCTAGATTTTGTAGATTGCCATAAATAATTCGAGACTATAGAACAATCTACAGTGCTAAGAGGACTACAAAACAGGATATTAATTGGCCACAGTTATTACTCGCTAATAATCAAAGTAAAAAAACTAAGTCATCTTGAGGTAGGTACCGGCAGCGTACATAAATCTAGAGACCCTGTATATTTTACTTTTTATACAGGGTCTCTACATAAATCAAACAAGTAGAGACACTCATGCCAAATGTTGAAACCTGTCTAGAGTGCCTGGGACAGTAACTCGGGGGGTATTTCTAAGCTTGACTATCAGATGGCAGCACAAAGTTCTATCAATCAGAGCCAGTTACTAGCTCTGCTACCAATCATGATGTGATTAAGTAGTGGCGCTACCTGTTAGTACTATCGGAAAGTACCCCCCCAAGAGCCGTTCAAGGTCATCCAAATCGGAATTTTGACATCAAAGGAACCGACAGTGAGTGTCTCTACTTGTTTGATTTATGTACGTTGGTACCGGCGTCAAAATGGAGATGTACATACCATTATTAGAATGGAAACCTAGAACACAAAAGACATTTCGATAGACCATTAATGAGATGCAAAGACGATGTAATAAAGATAATAGGACAACGACGACTGGGAGAAGCTAAAGATAGGAACAAATTCAGGTAAATAGGGGAGGCCTATATCCAACAATGGATTGACAAAGGCTGAGAAGAAAAAGAAGAAGAAGAAAGTGCATCTTACTATTTATTCTTTTACTGAAATAATATTTTAGCCGTTTCCTCTTTAAAAATTTTGTATTCCATGATTACGAAGTTGGAAGTCGATACTGTTCCTCATATTAGAATACCATCAATCATATAGCTTAAAAATCATTTTACATGGCAGCAGTGTGTTACTTAAGAGAGACTGGAAATTTTAGTTTGCATGCAAGGTAGATTCCTAGATACTCGACAATGATCATGACATTACTATTCCATATAGGCTGATCATATATAGGCTGAAAATATAATGTGTACCGATTTTGTTTTATACAGATTTACGACCTATTAAGCCAATTCTAGATATGCACCTTCTGCAAACTTCATAGAAGTATATTTGAAACTGTTATACCTATCTAAAGGTAAGGGATGTTATCCGCAAAAATAGTAATTCTAGATTTATTTGGTAGAAGGTCTGCTGTATATCGAATCGGTCATTTCCTTGGCTCACACAGTATTCGAAATAAATGTAAAAATATTTCATATTTTTCTTTCGAAGATATTACTTGAAATTACATGTTTGCCTTTAATCAATTTTAAACCTGTTTCATAACCACATTATATGATCTCTGATAAGCCATACTAAGTTTACGACTTGTTAAATATTTTTGAAAGATCTACTGTTTTGCTATTTGTCTTATTAAAAGTAAATTGTTGAATGAATATTATAGTTAATTTTAAATAAAGCCGTTACAGTTGTTAATTGTTCTTTAATATTTACAGTTTTTGTCTGAAAATATAAATTATTTTAAACGGCAATCGTGGTTAGCATTACTCACACTGTTTATTTTTTGTTGTTCAATAAGAAATGTGGCTAGTCAGATGGAGTTAAACATTTTTAAAAGGTTTTATGCATATTTGCTAATCAAAATGTTCTTCCTTATTGTATAATAACTCACCCCGTACATTTTCATGTTAAGATATAATGCTACTGTTGACTGCTTTAAACATGCTGCTTAATCTAGTATAGGTAAATCATGGAATATTTAGCAACTGTATTCAACTACTTAACTATTCAGGCAAATTTAAATTAACTGAAGTTCGTGGATAAGTTACATCAAGTCACACCCACACCAGTAAAAACACCATGAATATGCTATATCAAATCAAAATAACAGAAAATTATGCCTCCAAATATGTATAACGTTTGGGGTTAGCTCTTACACAAAAGATTTAATAAAGCAACCCAAGTAACATCTTTAATTTTAAATTTTCTGAAAATGTCTGTCGCACAAGCATCACGAACCGAGATTGAAAAGAGTATGTAGTTCACTGGGATAGAATATAGTCTGAAAGCACAGCAATTACTTACCAGCAGGGGGTGCAGTCTTGTAGGGGTCCGTGTGCTGCTGATAGCAAGGAGGCCCAAGTGGGGATCCGAACAAGCAACCCTAAATGAAACTGTTAATAAAAACTCTTCTAAAATTGTATTAGTATATAAAATATGTTATACATATGTACTCTAATAGTAAACAATGTGATTCATTGCTGAGAATGATTTGGTATTAACTATTTTCCTTTTGGTTTAATTTACATTACATTAAAACTCAAAAGTACTATTATCTACGGAAATATTTAATACCTTATAAATTCCAGAAGGTACCTTTTACATATTAATATGCTATAAAATAACAATATCGTTAACGCAGTAAGATAATATAATGTTCCTAAAATGAACGTGTGTCGTTCTATAAATAAAATTGCACTAATTGCTGTAAAGCATAATATTTAAATCAAGGATTTAATATCATTCTGATTTCTATTATGTTAAGAGAAATAATCAACACCATTGCTATATGAATCAAACAAATTACCTTAAATTTCTTTGAGTTTAAATTACCCAAATAACTGCATTCTTGTTTATGTTATTTTTTACTTTATTTTTCTACATATTATCAACTACCGTATGATCAAAAACTTTTATCTTCTAGAGGGCTGTGATTTTTTTTAAATTTAATTTATGTTGGCAGTGATAAGTAATAGATATTTATCGGTTTCAGGATATTAAGCTTTTGTTTACATATCCAAAAGTAGGCTGGTAACTAAGTCATAACTGATCTGTCAATTACCGTACAAGGCAACCATTACCATACTGCAACCGATAAACTATTGAACAAATTACGGATGTTACGAATCATAACAGCCTTAGATGTCTTAAAATGTCTACAAAACATCTGCGGCAGTTATGATACTCATAACATTCCTAGATATGTTAATAGCTATAACATATCTAGGAATGTTATATAAGCCTGTTATGATTCATAACATCCGTGTTTTGTTTAATAGTTTATCGGTTGCAGTATGACTGCCAACATACATTTTTAACAAAAAATATTATTAAACATTTAATTGTAAATAGTTATTGCTCCCTCAGTATAACAAGATGAATACGTACCGTCATGCTCACATAAATCTAGTACAAACATATTTTTTTGTTTATTTTTTATTTATTTTGATACTCGCTGTACATAGGAGATTAAGGGCTGTAATTGACGCAAATGGTGGAGCAATAAAATATTAGTTGCCTTTATTTCTTTTATTTTGTACGTAATGAAAAGTCAGTTGTACAGAACCAATTTTAGATAATTGCGTAACTCTTTTTTTATTTGCATTGCAATAATTAGAAATTATACTGAAATATCAATATTTTTCATTATTCTCGTTTACTTTCCTGTTAAATAATTTCGTCAATTTTTATCTACATTTTTTGAGCATTAGAAAATCGTCTCTATTTCTTTCAAAACGATTGCAGCGCTCACCATATTACTAATTTCTATTGAAAATTATTTATATCAAAGCAATTACTATATCTCGAAAATTATAAATCGTACAAATCGGTATTACAATTCACAACCAGATCTTTATTTTTGTAGCTTTTATTTATAATATATCCAATGCGAATTTGAGGTTTAACGTAGACCTATCCGAAAATGATAGTTCCCCACTAAAACCTCTTGACAAGCTAATTGCTTGATTATAATTTAATTACCATTGTCAATAAAGGATTGTCTCTGGGTTGGTTTCGAGTTAATTTAGGCTTATTATCATTACCGAACGGTTACACCTACGTTCTGTTAGGATAACTTTTTAAATCATCAGCAACATTTACCTATAATTAGCTGTTTTACTGCAACATTTGTTTGCGGTTTTGCTGCTGCATTTGCAGGAACTGTAATAATTCAAAAATCTATTAGAATAGGCAACGTAACTAAACTATTCTGGAAAAATAGTTGGATGTTGAACTCATACGAATTAAATTACTAGGGAATGCAGTAACTAGATTACATTAAATAAAATAAAATATTTTTACATTTTTATAAAAAAAATTGCGTTTTAAGATATCCGGGTAGTAAAAAAACATTGTACGTACATATACCATATGTACTCAAAGTTTTAAAATAAGTGGTTTTTATTCTAATGGCGTAATAATAATAATGATAATTTCAATCATCTATTCATAAGTATTTATATTTTTCAAATAGCGCAGAGGCAAGAACACGCTAGTCCAAATTATAACTTGACCTAGTCAGATGTTAACAATGATATTAACTTCTTAAGCTTATTATCGAAGATTTACTTACGGTTATGGAAAAATGCTTGGAATTTGACGCATTCTTAAAAATTAAAAGTTAATTTAAAACATTTTTCGAAATAAAATAAATTTCTTCTGCAGAAACAAATTTTTATATAATCTCTTTCAAACTTATATTTTGTTTTAAATAATTTTTTAACAACAGAGGCTTAACAAATAACAAATATTTAGAGCTATTTTTTATTATTTTTGTTCTTTAAATAAGGAAAGTTAACCGTCGGCATTGTTAGGAATTCAAACGATTTACTGTTTATCCAGAAAAACAAACCATTAAAGGCGATTGTGGCAAGAAAATCTATTAAAATAGCTAAATTGTTACAGTCGGTGACGAGCCAATTACCGTAATGACTGAATGACTTGTGCAAACAGTGAACGTGTGTCGCCTTTTGTTCGCATCCCTCAGTCATTTCACTATCTGGATTGTGAACAGGTCCGTACTTATTTTGTTAGAGATACTGTGCATTTTGGTCGAAAGTAAATATTATTGGAAATTTAGGTTTCTAAATGAAAATATTTTAATTGCCATGATTTATATAATTTTAAATTACCAAAAACATTAGGTAAATCTTGAAACCTAAGGAGGATGTTAAAAAAGTATGTCATTAATACTGTTTTTTTTTTAATTAGTGTTGACCTATAATTAAGACTATTCTCAGTGTATTTTGACAAAATTCTATTAAGTACTCTCTCTAATATTTTAGCTACCTCACTGTTATCTACGAGTATATTATTTACATTTTCAAAGAAAAAATATATTATTAAAAGTCTCGTCATTATCACAAAACGTGTGAGGGTGTCATCATAGTATTGCAACGCTTAATTCTTGTTTACTTATCCCCACAAGTATGTGTTACCTAAATAGAAATTATATTATTATCTGATCACTAATATAAATAATAGACATATCTTGTATGACATAGAAAACACATCATTCATACATATTTTTTAAACTAGCAAAAAATTTAGGAATTTTTCATTTTTGTTAATACTTTATATCGACAATCTAAGCAAGCATGCGCCTTATTAAATGCTGTATAAAATTCATGTATTTATAAAAAGGTTGTTTGGAACTGATATTTATCATGTGATACTTTTTAAATTCCCAGAAATTTCGCTGTTCAGACCTGGAAAGAGCCCTGCAGCGTTCTACCAAAGTGACAGTGTAGGTGTTACGTTACCATTGTTTGTTTCACCTTTGAATGCCCTACTATTGTATTTGCCGTCTAAAGCCAATTTCATTATATGATTGAAGCACCACAATACGTAGGTACAAACTTTTAGACTTTGATGTCAAAGGTCCTAAAAAGCTATTTATTTACAATTAATTGCCATTGTAGCGTTTCTTGTAATTTTTGATTAGTCATGTGCTGTATTACAGTACACGTATTTTTATCTTTTACTAAAATGTTAAGTAAATCTACGATTTCCCCTAGTAACTACTTAATATATTGGCCGATTGGAAATATTATTATTTACTTTGTAACTGATGAAAATAAGATGGATTTTTGATAGCTTATTAATAATTCATGTTTTTATATTTGCTGTTTTAGAGGACTTTGTGATCAAAGATACTTAGCCAAACTTGATCTTTTTGTGTATGCACCCATACAAACTAACGTGTCACAAGAGCTGTCAGTTTGCATCATTAGCGTCAAGCTGATCAGACTAAATTTAGTTCAAAGTGTGTTATAATAAGTAACATGAGTTGCCTAATTAAATTCTAATGTAGAATAAAAATTTACTTTTGTTTTAAATCAAAATTATATTCACTACAAAATTTTAAAAAGCAATTAAATATTACCAGTCAAAATTTAAATAATACATTTCTCAAATATATTTAAACGATAGTTATTCAAATTTAATGTTTCTACATATGTATGAAAATATATTCTGTTAAGATCCTCATAACGGCATTTCAATAAGACACACAAAATAATGTCTATACTCTACGGCTGTAAGACGTGCTATTGAAAAATGTTAAAAAATAGTAGCAAATACTACGTTTAACCAATAGATAGAGTAGAAGCCTTTCCTACAAATGGGAGCTAAATTGAAATAGAATATTGCTATTGGGAAGCAGCGTTTGAATACTCCCAAGTTTTTAATTTATAACATGTAAAACCGGTTTTTGCAAGTTAGGCTCTTCCCAATAATTTAAATTTTCTATCTATTCGTTAGAAGAATTATAGCTGGATATAGAGTGATCGAATAAATTTCTTTTCAAGTGACCTATGATTTTTGCAAAACAAAAAATGTCACGTCGCAGAGAGCTTTACAAATTTTAAATTGGATTAAACAATTATAAAACTGGTCACACGCAGATTGATCTCTAGGTTCCAGAAATACCAAAATACAGAGAATGTCCTATTTAAAAATAGTGGTTGGGAAACCGGAAATCGGAAAAATCTGACATATACATTAGAACATGTCAATTTTTATGAAATCAATTAAAAAATACAAAATATAGACCATAGAATGATCTCTCTCGTTTACAGTCGATATCCAGCGAGCGTCAAGATTACGCTATTGATTCATATGTTATTTTTGGTTTAAAATAACACAAATAGTTTAACAGGGTCCAGCTACGATGCGGGGGTGAAAGATATTTCTAAAATTATGAGAGTTACATAAATATCGCTTGTATGAAAGTTGTAGGTACGAAGGTGGTAAAAGTTACTAAAATAGTTTTGATTATACAATGTGTCCCAACAAAGTGTGGCAAATCAAACTTACTTTTTTTTAATGGAATGCCCTATATTTAGGTATAGCTTAAACGTTTTGAATTGAAATACTAATCATCTCGATATAAAGTTGTATGGGACTAATGTCAACTGTTTTGGAGATATTAACAATTTTAAGCAAAAAATGTTGATCTTTAGGCGGCTGCTGTAAGTAACAGAAAACAATTGTATGAAGGAAAACGTTACTGAAAAATGATCTTTTTCGTGAATTACCTTTAGAGTCTAAAATAGTGGGCACGGGTATTAATTCTATACAGGGTCATCAACATTTGCAAATTTAATAATTTTGGATTTTTTTAATAGAACATTCTGTATATTTTTATATTTTTGAAAAGCACTTTTAATGAACTTTCTTTTGATGTGTAATACCCCTAAATTAAACTGTTTTTCAGATATACGTATTTTAGCATAACACTTGTAACTCTTAGAGAACAGCAACGAATCAGGTTTAGATACTAAGAATTCAGCCGCTGCTGAAACTAGAAATAACAAACACCAAAAAAAAAACGAAAAAAAAACAAGAGACAATTAAATCTGGAAAGCAATTGCATTTAGAGCTAGAAAATAAATTATCATAAAAAACCTTATTAAAAGTACTTCTCAAAATTACAGAGATATACAGGGTGATCTATTTAAACAAATTCAAATGATTGTATTCGGAAATAATGGGCCCTCTGTATAGCTTTAATTTCCAGAGAACGGGAGGAAAAATATTTGAACATTTAGAAAAATTACTTATAGGATTTTAGTGTTTTCGCTTTTGTTTTTTTTAATCTTGTTTTATTTGACCCTGGAATTAATTTATCCTAGCATTTCTCGCTTTTTTCGTGTTTCTTTATTCTTTTATCAACAATGACTGAAATTATATTTTCTAAACATGGTTTTATCATTTTTTTTGCAAGCTCAAGTGTTTAAATTATCATTTTAGCGGCGTTTGTTTGTTTTCCCTGGAAATAAAGCATCTTAAAATGCTTGAATTGTTTTTCATGCTCTAATCGACATATCTAAAAAACAGTTCAATTTAGGAAAATGAAGGTGCATATAAAAAAAGCTCATTAAAAGGGCTTCTCAAAAATAAATATACAGGGTGTTCTATTTAAAAAATCCGAAATTATTAAATTTTCAAATGTTGAGCGCCCTGCATAGCATTAATATCCACACTCACATTTTATACTATAAAGGCAATTCACGAAAATAGTTATTTGTTTCATTACTACAAAAAATGCACGATTTCCGGACAAGTAAGACAGATCGCTGGACGACGCGCAGCGGAGTCCGGCGAGTCTTGTAAAAATACCTATTAATAAATGCTACATCATTAGTACACATTTAAAATTTTCAAGGGAATATCTATTGATCCTATTTTTGGTGTTAAGCAATGTGGATATATTCCACTGCAATTTAACGAATCTAGAAATTTCATAGAAAATTATCAAATGTTGTCATTATGTGGTATAATTGTGTTCACACTCAATATTGTTTTTCATATTCAGGCGAGAGAGATATAATTTTGTTGTTGATTTCATCGCAATATTCGTTTTTAGGGCTAAAATTGAGAATTTCGAGGGCCGCTGGTAGGGTAGGAACGGCTAAAAAATCGTTTAAATAAGCGACATGCGCTTCATGAGAGAGCGCACAAAACTTCGAAATAACTCGCCCCAAGAATATGGGCCATGTGTACGGATTTTGTTTTGCACAATCTTGTTTGCAACCAACTCCGCCAATTAGCGCGGGCTTAAACGTCCAAATATTCGCTTCTGCGTGGGGCACACAAAGAATCAAAAGCAGACTAATTGCCCCATCAGATTGTAGAATGCGAAAAACAGTGCAAGCTGCTAGCTTCGCTGTAAAAATAAGATGAAGGCCGAAGCGCAATGATTTTGCAAAATCCAAGCACCACCAAAAAAAGTAATTGCCAACCTAACGAGTTTCGATGCGCGCGAACCGAATATCGGCACTAAAGGTTTGTTCACACAGTACCAACCGCTAAGAGTCTATTTACACCGTAACACCCTTTGGTGGTAAATGCCAAAATTCCCTGAAAATGATTTGGACTATTTCTAATACGATCTAATATGCCAAATGCCAACTTCCTGTCTGTAGTAGTTCGCTCGTTAAGGCAATCTTAAAAAAACAGTTTTATCTCATTTAACTCTTTTGAGGAGATGCATTCTGCAAAACCCTGAAAATAGTTTGACATGATTCGTGAAGCGAACTAATATGACGAATTTCAACTTCCTACCTGTATCTATCTCGTGACGATCTTTAGAAAAACACATCAACCTCATTTAATCTCTTTGAGAGGATACATTTCGAAAGATCCTAAAAATGACTTGATTCGATGTGTACAACGAACTACTGCGCCAAATAAACTTTCTACCTGTAGCAGTTACCGTATTATGGCGATCTTTAGAAAAACACATCTACCCCATTTAACCCTTTCGGAAGTTATTTTTGAAAAAGCCTGAAATTGATTTGACCTCATTTGCAAAACGATCTAATATGTCGAATTTCAATTTCCGGCCTGTAGTAGATTTTTTGTGGCTATTTTTAGAAAAACACTTCTGGCCTACTTAGCCACATTGAGGGAATGTATTTCGAAAAACCCTAAAAATGATTTCCGATCAGTAAAACGATATAAAATGCGAAATTTTAACTTACTGCCTGAAGTAGTTTTCCCGTGGAAATATGTTGACAAACAGATTTGTTTCATTTAACCTCTTTCGGGGATGAATTCTCCAAAACCCTAAAAATAATTTAACCCGATCTGAAAAATGTTGTAATATGCTCAATTTTAACTTCCTATACTTGTAGTAGTTTCCTTGTGCGATATTTAGAAAAACAGATTTGTCCCATTTAACCCCTTTTGGGGACGAATTCTCAAACCTTGAACTTTACTTGTTCTGATTTGTAAAAGGAACTAATATGTCGAATTTCAGCTTCCCACCTATAGTAGTTTCCTTGTTATAGATCTTTAGAAAAACAGGTCTACCACAGTTAGCTCCTTAGGAGGGATGAATATCGAAAAAAACTGAAAATGATTTGACTCTATTTTTAAAAAGAACTAATATGGCAAATTACAACTTTTTACCTTCCCTACATTCTATTATGTAACGATCTGTAAAGTAAAATTTAATCCCGTCGAATAGAGGGTAAAAAACCTTCTTTGTAGACGATATTGTATAGTCTTCCCTCAAGTCGACCCAGCCTGATTCGGCCGACTGTCCCTGCACCTTGTTGATCGACATGGCAAAGCAGGTTTGATGGTAAATTGCAGTCTCTTAAATTGAAAAGAATAGTCTGAAATAATAAGGGATGTTTGAGGAATGAAGACTGTCTCCCCTTCTCCTAAACTTATGAAAATTGTGGCCTCAGTGACGTTTCGATGCGGAGCTTTCACCTGCAGTCGAGTTTGGGAGTCTTCACGTTTCTCAGTAGTATATGGGTGCTCTAACTTTCAAAGGTAGGCGATTTGGAAGAATTCCGGGATGGTCGATAGTGTGGAGAAACTTAACGTGGTAGTGCACTGTTTCCTCTGCCTCTATCGCAGTGTTAATCGAATGATAGATCTTTTTCTCCGAATGAAAGACTCCGAGGTGTGTGTTGATTTCTAGTATCTTATCATTCTTCAGAGGGATAATCGCCCTTTTTTTGAAGCCAGGACACAGGTTTTGCTGTTATGTTCTTGATGGCGGAATATATTATTTATGTTGGTGAGGTTGGAGATATTTGTCACGGCTTGACATGGGTTTTCGTTTCCGAGTTTTAAGAGAAGTTTGGAAAACAATTTGGCCTTGGAATATCCTCTCAAGTGAACCCTTATGTAAATTCAAGACAATATGTCCTTATTGTAGTGATATGTACTGCATTTTTAAAAATCACTGTTATAACACGTATTTGTCTTGAAAGTAACTGCCATTTAAATATCATCGCTGAGCGGGTAAAATCACAGTAAACAAAAAACCACCCATTGCAAAATATTTTGCAACTTATAAAACTTCTTTGTAGACAATGTTTAACTTGTAGCACGATCCATTAGGTAAAATTTTAATTTTTAAGTTTTTAAAACAATGCATATAATTGACCATGGCTAAATACTGGTTGTGGCAAATACATTCCTACTTTATCCAGAGTTTGCGTACAGGAAACTGTCTTCTCTGAAAGCAAAAAGGTTATGTAATATCAGAAGGTGTTTAATCTATACGCGGTAATAATACTCTTCTGTCTGTAGCTTGCCGATTTAAGACTTCTAAATCTAAACAGTTCTCGTATAAATTGCGTATCATTAATCTTCTCCCATTTATTAAACCAGTACACATATAAATTTTCCAAGAGAATAACAATTGTCGCGATTTTCAGTATTAAGCAATGTGGAGATATTCCACTGAAATTTAACGAATCTAGAAATTCCATAGGAAATTGTAAAATGTCGTCACTATCTGCAATTGTAATCACACTCAAAGAGATATATAATTTTGTGGTTAATTTCATCGGAATGTTCGTTTTTTGGCGCTAAAATTGAGAATTTTGAGATGCTAAGGATGTTCTCAACAGTTGATAAACTATTACCAAATATTTCTGTAATGATGTCCTCTTTGGCAATTAGTTGAGATGGTATTTTAATTGTATTATTTTCACCTGTAATCGTGTGATATTCCATTTCCAATTTTGGGCGATGTGTAGGTACATTAGATTAATAATGAACTGTGTACAGTCAAGATTCACTCATACACGCTACTTTTCGAAAAGAAAGATTGACATTTTCTTAAAAATTTGTTGTCACTGTACATGTACCGTGTCGTTTCTCATAATATAGCAGGTGGTATTTTACTTGTTCCACTGCTAACGCGCTGCAGCTACGTCACATGTGCGCCAAAATATTTTGGTTTTTCTCTAAAATGTATGCAATTGTTTGCAATTTAGGACTTTTCTGCACATCTACACGATGACGGCTTTCATTTAAAAAAGGAATGATCGAAATCGGCCCGGTGGAAGTCTCAAAATAGATGTCGAAAGAGAACGCTTCACGTTTTAAATATATAGAAGATTTTGCGTCCATTTTTGTACTAGTGCAAATGTGAATCGAAAAGTGTACAGTTGCCAAGGTAATTGGTGGTAATCCCGAAATGTTTTACTTTTTATACAAAAATATTTGACAATATGGCGTCTTAGTCGTGTGGTTGGAGAAAAAGATAATTCTTTACGTTTTCCTTCATTCAATTGTTTTCTGTTACTTATAGCAGCCGCCTAAAGTTCAGCATTTGTTTGCTAAAAATCCTTAATATCTCCAAAACAGTTGACGTTACACCCGTACAATTTTATATCAAAATGATTACCTAGTAGTTCAATTCAAAACTTTTAAGCTACCTAAATATAGAGCATTCAATTTAAAAAAAAGGAAGTTTAATTTGCCACACTGTTTTGAAATACTCTGTTTAGTCAACACTATTTTAGTAATGTGTACCACATTCGTACCTACCACTTTTTATAAGCGATATTTATGTAACTCATAGTTTTAGAAATATCTTCCACCCCCGCATCGTTGCTGAACCCTGTATAAACAAGTTTTATACATTTTAAGCTTCAAAGCTTAAAATTACTTACAAATGTACAGAGTGTTTAGGTTTTTCTAGCCAACGCTTAAGTGAAATATCATGAAATAGTAAAAACGTCTTGCTAGAGTACAGAAAAGTGAGAACGAGCTATTGATCAAGAAAATTAAGTTATGATTGTTGTAAACAGTTGAAAATCGTCACTCAAGTACACGGGTTTGGTCTTCAGTTAGACACTGACGACTGAGCTCAAAAATATCTTTCATTCGTATCATATACAGTTCGTGAAAAAAATGGATCACCATGATTTTGAAAACTGATTACATTTTTGTGAATGGACCACTAATACAAGGCTGTTTTTTAATTGTGTGCCGCTTACGGATAAAACGACATTTTACAGGCATACATAATACATATATGTAACTACACATAATTTCCATTACTGTGCTACAGATAATCTTCTTTTTATTAGACCGGTAGATCGTCAACATAGATGGTCACTAAATGTATGGGCAGGAGTAGCTAGAGATCATATGATTGGACCCTTTTTTCCAACATTATGGCATTCCAGGACACTATACTTGACGTTCGATATTAATATTTTAACAACAATTTCCGAACAAATGGATTGGAAGAGAAGCAAGGTCTCCATGTCTTAATAAATTAGACTTTTCTTGTTGAGACTTGTAAAGGAGTTGCTTTATAAACAGATTGAACTACCAAAGTAGATGAAAATGTGTATTCGGAATGCCTTTCGTACAGTGGACGTAAACATGTTACGAAATGTAAATGATTCATTTTTGTGTAGATTGCAGATATGCATAAATCAGAATGGTGGTTACATTAAGCACACTTTGTGAATTTTATGTTATCAGTAGGTATGAGTATTATCAGTACATATTGGGATGACTTATTCCGTAAAGTGTTATTTATTAACTGTATCCGTTTCTGTGGATTTTTGCTATTTTCAAAATGCTAGTATATTTGATTGTTCTGCCTTTTTCGTTAAAGTAACTAGAATAATGGTTATTATTTTTCTTTTTTGCTCTATTTACCTATATTTTATGACATTCTTTTACTGATAAATTAATCTTAAAATGTTTATTTTTTCAATAACCTGCTAACTATTTTGAAAAATAGAAAATCTAAATGTAAATTTATTATAATTCGCGCGCATTACAACAATTTGCAAATTAAAAAAACTGCAGTCGCTGGGACTCGAACCCTAGACTCGCTCCTACGCGTTGAACCAGGCAAAATCCGATTACTAATATTGCTAGTTCGCCGCTTTAACCGCTAGACGATGCCGGCAGAGCATTTGAGTCGCTTCTTTCTCTATACAAAGGATGCGTGGATTGCTGCATATTTCTATCCATTTTACGATATTCACCCTGTATCTGTTAAGCTATGTGCAAATCATTACATTTATATATTCCTGCGTTAAAGCAAAAATAAACAACATTTTTTTAAGGTGCTCACCCTACATATGTTTTACCGAAAGTATATTCGGTTTCGAGTGAGGTGGACGTACAAGCTGGGTGCACAATATCGCCTTCCTCCAACAAATCCTTTTTGAGTTATACCAACAATAGACGGACAGACAGATATACGGACAGACACACAGACGGAATTGAGAAAGCATATTTTGCCTTATCTAGGAACCATTTCATTTCTGCATTTCTTGCGATCTGCTCCTCGATGTTGACTCGCATCTTTAATAAATACCACGCTCGCAACTCTTTCCGGCGAACCGCGGGTAGGAATGTTGAATCTTCCCCAAAAACGCTCACCTTCGAGATTAGGCCGGGCTGAAATTTTTCGAGTTTCCTTTTTCGATTTCTAGCGTTTGCCAAGGGCAGCTGTAAACACCAAAAATTCAAACCCTCTGAGGGATTTGAATACGTTGATCCAAGTAGGCTATGCTTCTTAGCAGTAAATTATTTCTTGTCAACATTTGTGGCAAACGTTTCGAGCGGCGTCCTTTGTCAATTGCGTGGAGCCCGAATTATACATCTTGGGTGAGATATTTCACTTATACCTAATACCATGAGTAGTCAAAGTTATGTCGAATATTTTAGCTGCGGTATCACGAATGTATATTGCGCTTAGATTCGATTCTAAGCGCAATGGGCATGAGTAGTGATACCACCGCAAAAATATTCTACTTAACTTTGACTAAGAATGGCATTCGAGAGAAAATTCAACGAATATAACTGTAAAAATTCATTATGAGAGTAAATTTTTACGTAAAATTTGGACTCTGTAATTTAGTATGCTATGTGGATGCTTAATTAATTCAATATTAATATCCAGATATCTAAAGGGTATCATGTGATAACAGTTGGTGATATATTACTGGTGGGAGTAGCAATGGCAACCAGGGGGTTGTTTACTGCAAGTGAAAAAACTTCTTTAATTTTGAATAATCTACGTTTAATAAGTCACGTTAAAGGGCTAACTTTCCTTTAATTGTGAGAGTAATATTGTATATTTGGTACGTGATAGCAAGATAGCCTTCTTCACGATCAAATTTGACCAAAGGTCACAATTATTATTCATATTATAATTTCAAGATTGTTTGAAACCATTTGAAGTGGTAATTGGTACTTAAACCATCAGTAAGTGAAAGTGAGAGTGATTGTGACATGCTGTACTACCGTTTATCAAGGTATTAAAAGGTACGAGAGCTACAACGAGCTATTTTGGGTCTTCAACGACTCAAGGGAGGTGTTTGACGAATACCAATCAGTTGGGAGCTGATAGAAAATACACTCAAGGTACAAGTGAGTTTTCGTGAAGGTTAGTGTATTTTTATTAACAAGTTTGGTACGAAAAAATTAGTGAAAAGCATTGTAATTTAGGTTTAGAGCGCAATTTTCTAAATTTGCTTTGATTCGGATACTCGACGTTTTCGGCCATTATAAGTAGAAATTATATCATTTTGGTATAGGTATTTGTAATTAATTTTAACCTCAATTTGGAAAAAGTAATTTGATTAAATAATTTGACAACATTTAGTTTTGATTGATTGTAATGTCAAACCAAGCATAATAATACAATCTAACTTAAAAGAAGGTTCTATTAAAAGTACTAAGGAATGTGATTGACAAAGAAAACTTTACTCATTCAGCTGAGGAAGACAGATTCTTATTTGCTCAATAAACTGACTAGCCGAAGTAATTTTAAATAATAGTCAAGTGACATAATTTCAATCATATATTTTCATAATTGAGATATGTCAATTTTGAAAGTAATTCAAAAGCAACAAGGTAAGTGTTTAATACGTTATTCTCGATACTACTTCTGTTAACTAAGCAATAGGGTAGATATCCAATTTACTAATTGTAATAACCGTTCGAAAAAGGGTTATATAACAATTCCTATGAGTTCGTTTCCAAAGAAGCAACCAAAACGAAAAATTATAATAACTGCCATCACATTGAAAATGTCGAAAAATTATGTCGCCAGGATCACCCGTGGTTATGTCGAAAAATCATGCCGCTTGGAACTATTAGTGGTTATGTCAATATAATTCTTTTTTATTGGCTGAAAATAGAACAATGTCTTCACACCTGGTGACTGCTTCCGAGGGCGTTTGAAAAAACATTTCGTACCGCAGTAAGTGCATGCAGTTTGCGTTTCAGCGTTTTGATTGTGTCGATAAAGGCAATTTTCCTGCTATGAATTGCGTATTTTTGAAACAAAGGCCTTTGAATATAAAATCGCACGTGTTAACGTAATTCAAAGTTTTATCAAACGTTAGTGCGTTTTCACCTAGGGATTAGCTAAAAGCATGTATGTATCCTATACAAAAAAAATCTTTGCGCCGTGTGACCTTGAGCGCCAGACTTATTCTAATTTCAATTTTACTATCTCGCAAGTCGGTCGAAGAGCGATTTATTTCATTTATTTAGCTGGATGTTTGGATGCATTCAGATATCAATTTTTGCCATAGTATTGCTGGCAAACGTTTTTTAATTTGTTGTTCTGTGCAATGGGTTCAAATTTTTGTAATTCATTTATTTGTATCATTTTGATTTAGGTAACTCCAAACTCATTTAATTATTGTTGTTTATCGCTTTATTTTGTATCTGATTACGATGATTATTACACACAACTGTCACATGACTGATATCATCCAACGAGAACCATGCATTTTTTGAAAATCGACCAATCCCGAACTGATTACCTGATAAACTCCATAGGAAAACGTATCAACCGATAAGCTCCCTAGCGCTAATTGTCATAATTAGAAATAGAAATGCAAGAAACAAGCAATTAGAGTTTTTTGGCATTATTAGGTCAATTTTAAATCATAATTCGTATACGGGTTTTGTGTAATAATCTTCAAAATATAAACGCGGGCGACACACTTACATATAACTTTGCCCGTGCCAAGAGTCATTGAGCTGGTTGCTCTTAGAAAACTGCGCTCGAGCAAGCCATCGAGACAGTTTTCATTGCAACCAACACTCGACACTTGGCGTGTGTAAAATTATCGGTAAGTATGTCTCGCCCTTATTATATTACTATTGACTATCTGCTGCACTTTTGGTGATATTCAATTTCTGGTTTATATTTTCCTGGTGTATTTATACTACGACCCTTCATGAACCTGCTCGCGTTATTCTGAGATTTAAGTTAAAGTAAAGAGGCATACAAGATACGTGGTGATTTGTTTTGGTAGCTAGAGTTGTGATTGTGTTATGTATAACGACTGATGCCCAAGTTATTTATTTTATTGAAGTTTTTTTGTAACCTCAAGAACCGCTGTCTGGTCCTTATTCACGCCATATTTTTCCGAAAGTTAGAGCTAGCTAGAGCTGTATTCACCCCTTGTTTAAAGGTGTGGCACACCTGAAATGTGAAGATCTAAAGAAATCTCGGAATGTGATATTTTCGCGATTACAATACTCTCTACGTCTTTTAGACGAGGAAAGCAAACAATATATCCTTTTAAAACTGTCCCAAATGGTTCCCTCTAAATAAACATCTTGCATAATTCATCAAAACATTTTACTAGCACATGACAGCAGTTTACTACGACCACTTGGACATTTCATTTTATTCTCTTGCTTATGTGGTTGCATCATGTGTTCCAATTAAAAATTATTGTGCTGCATAAAAATAAATTTAAAAATTGTAATAATATTTGAGTGACTCTTAAAAACACAATTATAAGTCAATTCTGCTAACTAATGTTATGGAAATATTTACTACATAATAATTACTCGTATATGCTTAGCATTTAACCTATAAATATCTAATGGGAAAAGTTGAAATATTCATTATATAAAGTCGTGCCAATATTCTAACTACACAATTTTATTTCAAATTCCAATGTACGTTTTCATTTTAAAATTCTAAATATGATACGGAACAGGGTATGTGTCAAATTGTATTATTTGTAAATAATTTCATCCACATGTCGAATTAATAAATATATGCTCAACTACAAACTGAAAACACATTTTTAAAATTAAAAAGTAAAAATAAAAGTCCTTTACAAAGTAAATAAAATATAGTAGGTATATGATAAACTTTAAATACTCTCCAAAACTTTAGGATAATTCAATAATAGTAGAGTTAAAATGACGTATGTCCTAAAAGTTTTGGCACAAAATGCAATGACTTTAAATAAAATATAAATGAAATAATATCAAGTTTGGAAACAAAACATTGGTTATCTACGATAGTGTGTAAAATTGATTTTTAGTTGGCAATTTTAAGTTTGTAAAACAACTGGTTAATAACATGATTGCATTAGTCACGTCATCAGTAACAACGTGGTTTAAATTTTTAACCACGCAAATTACGACCGGTTACTAAGGTGAAGTTTTTCTTATCAAGGCAAACATGTTATTTAATGCAGTGATCCTAATTGACATTTAAAATAATATTTATATTTATCGTGTTTTCTAGATTCTATCGTCGATAAAATATTGTACGATAGACATGCGTAAAGCATGTTTAGTCGCTCGCTCGCTCGCTTGTTAGACTCGCCCCACTCGTGACTAAAGACTAGAGGTTTACGCATTTGTACCGTAAATAACTATATGTTGTTGACTTTAAGAAGACAGTTAGTTTTATTGAATTTGTTGCTTTATAATGTCGTATAAATTAGAACTCAGAAAAGGTATCCATCACTTGGTTGGACGGGTGTCCAATGCTGAAATATTTCGAATATCATGTTTAATTAACCTCCCAAAAAGTGGAAGACCGCAGGTATTTACAGCAGAAAGGTCAGGGAGGTTGGTGAGAAGGGCAAAAAATCCAAGTTAGGATGTGAGAGAGCAGACTGGGTCGTCTACACGGCACTTCAAAGAGTACGGTATCGTTGAAATTGAAGAGGTATGATATAAAATATTGAAAAAGACGTAAGTGCTCCAAATACACCCAAGACCAACTGCCACGATACTGCCATCAACTGAGGCGGGTGCATTTTGCGCCGATAAAATTTTTATCTGGTACAAGAGGTACTTATAGCGCGAGCTTTTGTAGGAAGAGTAAGGGGCGAACCTTTGAAAACTCAGGGAAAAATTAATAATTGCTTCTCCAAATTGTTCCAATTCATCGACGGATATCATGCCGAAGACAATATCATGTTTTGGTCGGACTGGAAACGAGCCACTATTCTAGAGATACCGAAAAACTGACTTCGACAACGCCACATACCTTTTGTTCCAAAAACGATAAACCTCCGAACTTACATCAGGCTCGCCCAGTCGAGGATTTTTGGGCTTTACTGTCGCGGAAGGTTTATCATTGAGGGTGGGAAGACCAAAATAGGGAACAATTAAGAGGGCGAATTTATAAAAAAGAAAGAGAAGTCGATTTGGAGTGAAGCAATAAAACCAAATAGTCTTCTCCACGAATATTTATTGTGAAATTGTGGGTAGCGACATGTTTCGAAAGCAAACATGTTATCATCAGGCCATAATTATCATTGCTATTAGTAGTCGGAGCACATATTAAAATTTAAAAAAAAAATGAAAACTTGATTGAAAAAAAACTTAAATAACGCACCACATGGAGAAGTAACTAATTAACCAGCAAACTATATATATAATTTCGGCTTTATACCGCCATTCGCGGTTTACCGGTCCTCAAACGCCATACATCTCGGTTTTGGGTATCTTCATCTTGTAGTTGGTATACATTCATGGCTTCTCTAATACCATTATTCCAAGATCTTCTTGGTCTGCCCCTTTTACGCCGTCCTGGGTGAAACCATCTGAAAATACGTTGCGGCCATCTCTCATCTGTCATTTTCAGTAAGTGTCCCTTCTTTCTATTTTATTTGTCACCTTATCCTCAGCTTCCATTCTTCGTCGGATCTCCTCATTCGTCACATGTTCTAGTTTTGATACGCCAAGGCTTCTTCGAAGATAATCCATTTCAACTGATTGTAGCTTCCTTTTGTATTCGCTATTGATTGTCCACGTCTCGCATCCATAGCATAATACGGATTCTACCATTGATTTACCAATGTGCTTTTTGACGTTCGCTGATATATGTCGGTCCCACCATATTGAATTCAGACTTCCCAGTACCTTCCTACTATTTTCTATTCTCGATTTTATTTCCTCATTGCCTATGCCATCTTTCGTTACTGTAGTTCCTAAATATTTAAATCGCTGGACTTGCTTAATTACTTCATTATCATTAATTAGCACTTGAAAATGGGCATCTGTGTTTATAGCTAAATATTCAGTTTTCTTTATATTAATAGTTAGTCCCCATTCTTTGTATTTCTCATAAAGCCTTTTTAGCATAAATTCCAGGTCATACGCATCTTGTGCAATTATGACCTGATCGCCGATGAAATTCAGTGTAAACAGATGATTGTCATTTATCGGTACGCCCATTCCCCGTATTCTATTTTTCCAGTTTTCGAGAACTACTTCTAAATATGTGTTAAATAGCAGTGGTGATAGATTACACCCTTATCTTAAGCCTTTGGTGGGTGTAAAGGGTTCTGCGAGATTCTTTCTGTTTTTAATGTAAGCTCTATTATCTCGATACATTTCTTTTATTATGTTTATAAGTTGTTTATTGACGTGCATTATATGTAAAGCTTCCCATAGTTTATTACGAGGAATCGAGTCATAGGCTCTCTTTAAAACAATGAAGGCCAGATGGGTTTCTTCTCCCACCGCTATTCCTTTTTCTGTGAGTTGTTGAACCACGAAGATATTGTCAGTGCATGATTTTCCTTGTGTGAAACCACTCTGTTCTTCACTAATTTTATCTTTTAGATTGTCTTATAGTTGTGTTGTTAATACTTTCCCAAACAATCTACTAAGAGTGCTGTTGCTGCTGAGGCCTCTATAATTATTTGGATCCTTTCTATAGTTCATTCCTAACCTCGAATTTGATTTTGACACTCATCAAGACGGCAACAAAGCCATATCTCTCTGATCTAAATTTTAATAAAATCAAATTAGTAATCAACTTACTGCTGATATTTGTAATTTGGGTTGCAGATTTTGCTCTATCTTGAATTTGAATGAACTATAGATCCTTTCTTGAAAATAGATATAATATGGGAGATTTTCCACTCAGCTGGTATTTGGTTCTGCCGGAGACCAGCAAACTACATTATAAAATAGTTAATACATAATACATAAAAATTGAAAATTTAAGGAGTGACAGGCATTGAAGATGTCTGCACTCAGAATCAACTCAATTTGGAGTCCATCCAGCGCCTGATGAAAGACATCCTCAGAAAATTGCGTCTGGTCGAGGAGCACGGGCCTCTTCACTTAGTTTAAGAGCGTAGTTTAGTTAAGTATTAAATTGTATTTTTTGACAACTAATAAGTGTTTGAATAAATTTGTTTGTTTTGTGCCAAAACTTTTAGGACGTTAGTACTACTATTCCAATTTTAAAAACCATTTTATGGAGCAAAAATTCGGTTAACTAATATTTGTGTTAATTAAAACGTTCATCTGCAATTATCACATTAGCTTAAATAAGAAATATCAATTAAAAAATATGTTCCACGCAGGTTTTCTCGGTACATGTTCATTTTTAAAGTAAATGCTTGAATACATTGCTATCATGCAGTTCCTATAACAACTAATATGTTGTTATTATATCTAAGCAGTCATGAAAACGTAGGTCCCATGTTCAGCAATAACATAAACTCATGGTATAGACACAAATAATTGTATTTCATAATCGTATGTCAAGTTTTTCCTAATCGCTGACGGAAGAGTTCACACCTACGGTGTTAGGTACTAATCGAGCTAAGTACGACGGATGTTCAGTTAATGGTTAGTTGTAAGAAAAAGGCGTACTTCTAAAGAAAATAATTTCATTGCCTTTCAAAATATTTCGCTTTACCCATAATACAGCGTGTTAACAGAAAAAGTAACAACAAGGGATAATAACACTCATCATATTGTTATGAGCAGATTGCGCTTCTGAAGTAGTGAATTTCAATATTTAATTATATCTGAGTTATATTCCAATTTTCCTTATGTAACTTTTCGATAGTACTAACGATTTCGGCACAAAACAGCTGCTGGAGGTCGTCTAGGTTTCGGTTCATATTGTAACGTACACCATCTATACAACGAGCCCATAAAGTCTTGCACAAATTTATTTAAAATTCAGATATTTCATTATCGGGAAAACGCTCGAACATTTCAATTAGTATTTTTAGTTGTGCATTTTTTAAAGTAAAAACTTAGTATATAGGGCGTCGAAGGTAAGGGATATGACGTCATGTAGTTTTTTTAAAATGAAACATCCTCTATATTGTACCATTTTCGAATTATACTTTGAAAACTGAACACTTTTTGTATAACCAACTATATCTCTAAATTCAGCGGTTTTTGAAATATTGACGTTTGAAAACATTGATATTGTTTTTTCTGACTTCAGGTCAAAAAGTTGACATTTCTGGTTGAATCGAAAAATAGCATCAAGTGATAGCTCATACAAAACTGAGATACGAAAGTGCAAGCCGTTTCGCTTTAATTGAAACCGTTTGGTTTTTACAGCTGCGTAATATTCCAAATCTTCAATGTTCAAACGTCAATATTTCGAAAACCGCTGAATTTACAGATATAGTTGGTTATACAAAAAGTGTTCAGTTTTCAACGTAGAATTCTAAAATGGTACAATATAGTGGGTGTTCCGTTTAAAAAAAACCTACATGACGTCATATCTCTTACCTGGGACACCCTGTATATTAACTTTTTACTTTAAAAAATGCGCAACTAAATATACTAATTGACATGTTAGAGTGTTTTTCCGATAATGAAATATCTGAATTTTATATGAATTTGTGCAAGAGTTTATGAACTCATTGTATATTTAAAATGTGAAGCGTTTTCTTTTGACATCTATTTTGAGACTTCCACTGGGCCGATTTCCATAATTCTTTTTTTTAAATGAAAGCCGTTACCGTGTAAATGTGCATAAAAGTCATAAATTGAAAGTAAATTGATAATTTTTAGAGAAATACCATCATATTGTAGCTCTCAAGTGGTTGCAACCGGCCATGCAGTAGCAGTAAACCAGGTATATTCTCGCAGTCAGCCTGCGGCGTTCTGCTGAGTTCTATAATGGACTATTGTAACTATACTCCATTTGCTTGACATCTGCACTACTCTTGCATCCTCACAGTTTCTTTCGTGTAAGTTGTGCATTCAGTCATCACTTTTGTAATCTATTATTTCAAAATTCTATTCGTCTTCTCCTAGCTCTTCTTTGTGGTACCCTTCCCATTTTCTCTGTGCGCCTAGCATGTGCGATGACAATTAATAAATCACACAGACAAACGCTGGATAAAGTAGGAATACCTACATAATATTCGTCACAACCAGTATTTAGCTATGGTCAAGTGTATGTAGCAATGTCAGGAGCGAGTAGTTTTGCAAACTAACAAAAAATATCAAATTTTACCTGATGGATAGTACCAAACGTTAAACATTGTCTACAAAGAAGTTTTTTATATTGCAAAATATTTTTTAACGGGTCCCATTAGTGGTTTTTTATTTACTGTGGCTTTATCAGCTCGACGATGATATTTAAATAGCAGAAAAATGCAGTATCAGTACAATAAGGACATATTGTCTTGAATTAACGTAAGGGTTTACCTAAGAGGGTATATTCCAAGGCCGAATAGTTTTCCAAACTTCTCTTGAAACTCGGCAACGAAAACGTATGTCAAGCCGTGAAAGATATCGATAGCCTCACTAACATAATATATTCCGACATCAAGAACATAACAGCAAAACCTGTGTGCTGTCTTCGAAGAAGGGCGAGTATCACTCTGAAGAATGAAAAGGCACTAAAAATCAACAACACACACCTCTGAGGCTTTCATTCGGAGGAAAAGATCTATCAGTCGATTAACACTGCGGTGGAGGCAGATGACACAATTTTGGAGAAGAGGAGACAGTCTTCATTCCTCGAATAACCCTTATTCCTTCAGACTATTCTTTTCAATTTAAGAGACTGAATTTTCCCGTAAAAACCTGCTTTGCCATGACAATCAATAAGGTGCAGGGACAGTCGCTGAATCAGGCTGGGGTCGACTTGAGAGAAGACTGTTTTTTTCTCGATCAACTTTATCTAGACTGTTTAAGGGTCAGTTCTCCAAACAACTTAGTGGTGCTCAAACCAAAATATCGTCTATAAAGAAGTGCTTTTACCCTCTATTCGATGGAATTGACTTCTACTTCACAGATCGATACATAATAGAATCTAGGGAAGGTAAGAAGTTGTAATTCGCCATATTAGTTCTTTTTAGAAGTAGGGTCAAACCACTTTCAGGGCTTTTCGAAATTGATTCCTCCAAAGGAGGTAAATGTGGTAGACCCGTTTTTGTAAAGATCTACAACGAGGAAACTGCTACAGGTGGGAAGCTTAAATTCGACATATTAGTTCGTTATACAAATCAGATCAAGTAGATGTCAATGTTTTGCAGAATTTATTCCCGAATGGGGTTAAATGGGACAAATCTGTTTTTCTAAATATCTTTCCAAAGAACTACTATAAGTATGGGAAGTTAAAATTGAGCATATTAGAACATTTTTCAAATCGGGTCAAATCAGTTTTCGGGTTTCGGAGAATTTATCCCCGAAGTTAAATGAAACAAATTTTTTTGTCAAAATATCGCCACGGGAAAACTACTACAGGCAGTAAGTTGAAATTCGGCATTTTAGATCGTTTTACTAATCGGAAATAATTTGTAGAGTTTTTCGAAATACATCCCCTCAAACTAGTTAAATAGACCAGAAGTGTTCTTTTAAAAATAGTCACAAAGTAATTATTACAGGCAGGAAATTTAAATTCGGCATATTAAATCATTTTACAAATTAGGTCAAATCAATTTCAGGCTTTTCGAAATTAACTCCCGAAAGGATTAAATGGGGTAAATGTGCTTTTCTGAAGATCGACATAATACGGTAACTGCTGCAAGTAGAAAGTTGATTCGGCACAGTAGTTTGTTTTTATACATCGAGTAAAGCCGGTTCGTTTGACACATCGAGTCAAGACATTTTCAGGGTTTTTCGAAATGTATCCTCTCAAAGGGATTAAATGGGATAGATCGTCACTAGATAGATACAGGTAGGAAATCGAAATTCGGCATATTAGTTCGTTTTACAAATCATGTCAAACCATTTTCAAGATTTTGCAGAACGCATCTCCTCAAAAAATTAAAATGAGATAGATCTGTTTTTTAAAGATTACCTTAACGAGCGAACTACTACAGATATGAAGTTAAAATTTTGCATATTAGATCGTCTTACAAATAGACCAAATCATTTCCAGGGATTTTTGGAATTCACCCCCAAAGGGTGTTACGGTGTAACTGATCTCTTAGCGGTTGATACTGTGTGAACAAACCTTTAATGCCGATATTCGGTTTGCGCCCATCGAAATTGGTGCTCCGATTTTGCAAACTCATGGCACTTTGGCCTTCGTCTCATTTTTACAGCGAAGCTAGCAACTTGCACGGTTTTTCGCATTCTATAATCCGATGGGGAGTTAGTCTGCTTTTGATTCTTTGTGTGCCCCATGCCGTTCGGCGGAGTTTTGGTGTACAAGCGAATATTTGGACATTTATGTCAGCGCCGATTGGCGGACTTAGTTGCCCATATTCTTGGGCCGAGTTTTGTCCACTCTCGCGTGAAGCGCAACAAAATTATATCTCTCTTGCCTGAATATGAAAAGCAATATTTGAGTGTAAATACAATTATATCACATAATGACATTCTATAATTTTCTATGGAATTAATAGATTCGTTAAATTTCAGTGAAATATATCCACATTGCTTAACACTAAAAATAGGATCAATAGATATTCCTTTAAAAAGTTGAAATTTGTCTACTGGTTTAATAGATCAAATAAGATTAATGGTACGCAATTTATTTATAACTGCTTAAATTTGGTATTAAATGGACAAGCCACAAGCCAGGTAGGAGAGTATTATTACTGTGTATAGATCAACACATTCTAATATTGCACTACCGTTTTGCCTTCGGAAAGAAATTTTTCAGTGCGCCTATTATTTGCGATAACAATTCATAAATCACAAGAACAAACTATGGATACACACACACAACCAGTATTTAGCTATGGTCAAGTATATGTATAAGTATATGTGAGTGGTTTTAAAAATTTAAAAATTTAAATTTTACCTAATGGATCCCGCCATACGTTGCAAAATATTTTGCAACGGATCAACTAGTCTACGTTTAATTCATGGAACCAGAACTAACTGTGCATAACAAAGAACTATGGTGGCCAAAAGTTGTCACTAGATTTTGATGACTGAACTCCAAAATTATAAATTAATATATTACCACAAATATCATATCATTAGTAATTATTTTAAATACTCTTAGTGGTAGTGGACAAACTGCTATTCTATGCATATTTGTGTTAATTAATCCAGTTAAAGAGAATTCCCATCTATCTAGTAAACGATCTTATTCTCAACAACAAAATAAATAAATATTCCACTTTCCTATCGCGAATTGATAATAAAAAGATGCATTTTCAATCATGACAATGAGAATATTTTTCCTTGTTCCAAAAATTATAAAACTGATTCTTCTTCTAAGTGCGATGCCCTCTCCCCTGAACACCGACGATCATTGCAAGTTGTTCAGCGTTACGAATTCCGGTTCTCTTTGTCTCTAATATTCTACAGCCACGAAACCTGTTTTCTTCCTACACCTTTTCGACCTTCTATTTTGTCTGTTATTATTCTTCTTCTTAAAGTGCCGTATCCATCAGTGGATATTGGCAACAACTGCAGCAAAATCTTCTCGGTTTTGTATGGCTCTACATTATTAGTTGCAAAATTCGGAATGGTTATCTCGTAAGAAGTGTTCTAGAGATGCTATCTTTCAATATTTTATGGTTGAAAGCAATTCTGGTTCAACACTACCCATCCTCAGGCGTCAGAGCATGAGTCCACATCACAAATGCTTCTACACGGTTCATTGTATTGTGGAAATCTTCAAAGTCCATATTTCCACTCCATGTAGTAATGGCAAGCATACGTTACATTTTACCATTCTTTGTCGAAATATTGTTGAGATTATCGTTACAGAAGAAGTTTTCTATGTCGATGAATTGTATAGGAGCGGTTACTATTGTGTGCTTTATTTATTTTTCCGGAGCTAGCTACTTAAAGCAGAACTACAGGCCCAGTTGGCCCATGGCTTCGTTACAAATTCTCCTCCACTCCTTTTTATTTTTTGTTAGTTGCTTGCAGTCTCTAACGCCCATTTCATCCACATTCCTTTCAACTGCCTCCATCCATTTTGTTTCGGCCTAGATCCAGTTGATCGGTAATAATTCCTTTATAAACTATGGACTCTTTTGATTATTTTCCAGATTAGTTGTAATGTGGCATCGAGATATGGTTGACGACTAAAGACAAAACTTGGTTTTATTTATATTTGTTTTGAGGTTCCTCTTCTGACGCACTTCATTAATATTCTTTAATAAAACTTGCCGCCTTGTCTGACACCACTTTGCATAAATATCTCGTATGTTGTCTTATCGCCAATTATAATGCCACCTGTTTCCAGACAAGGTTTTTGATCATCCGGATGTTGTTCTCGTCAATTGCCGCGCTTTCAATGTGCTCATGAATTTATAATGTTAAACTCGATTCAAAGCTTCCTTATAATCAACCAGGCAAGGAGAAACGTCCATACGTTGATCACGATTTTTTTAAGTAATACTTGCAAGGGAACAATGCTTCTCTGGTTCTAAAATAGTTTGTAAATCCAAACTGAGTGTCCTCAAGATCTTGTTTACAGTTATTTTTAATGTTTAAATTGCTCTAATGAATACTTTGAGTGTATGGCTCACCAATTGATCAACCTTCAAACTTTTTTTTGGGTAGTATAACAAACGTGAATAATAAGCAATCAGACGGAACTTCACTAGTGCTGTATACGGTATTGGAAAGTTTGAATAAGAAGTAGATACTGTCTTGTTTTTATTCATTTTATTGAGTTCAACTGGGATTTCGTCTGGGACCGGTGCTTTTTTAGTTTTAGCAATTTTAGTGTTTCTCTCCACAGTTTTGTTGTTCATCTGCTTTATATGTCCTCTGATCTTTGGATAATTCGTTTATGTAGGATTCACATGTACGTATTTAAGATTTCTTGTTCTTCTATTATGAAAACCTTCTCGAAGAGTGTGTTAAAATAGAAAAAGACCGCTTCTTGTATATTCCCTCTACTTTCAGCTTCTGGCGCATATTAAATATTGTCAGGCCATTTTTATATTTTACCGATATGCTACCTGTTGGAGTAGTTTTGGTACAAAAATGACGAGTTTGACTGTACATAGGTTTATTTTCAGTCATATTTTCTCGTATAGTACATCAACGATTTGCATTTAAAATTCTAAAGTTGAGACGCACGCAACTCCGCACCGCTCTGGGCACTAGTCGTTTTCGTCGCAGCTGCACTTTGTTTCGTCCCGTTTATATCAATTTCAAAACATAGTCAATGGGAGCAAGCGAGATATCTGCCTTGAATAATTTAAACTTCAGTCGCTCTCTCTCGTTCGCGGCTTGCCTCGCCGTTGTCACGCGGGGCAAACTGCGATTCGATTGGCTACGATTTTTGACGCGAGAATGCGCGCCTAGCGCGAAACTTCGCGTGGCGTCTGTTTTGGGGTTAGTCAGTATCCGACCGTTACAGCAGACAGTCGTTATAGGGCGAGTTTGTCGCTCCCTGCGCTTTGTGCGTGGGTGGGCGGCAGTGTTGTTGTGCTTTGTTGTTGGGAGTTCTTCAGAGACTGCTAAGGCGAGAGGTGGTGTGTGTGGTTTTGTGTGCCCTTGTTCGTATAACCGCCAGCTTTGCAAAATTCAGTTGGGCCGTGAAGATTCTTTCTCCCGTTAGCTGCGGGGATCAAAACTGCAGAACTGATTATCCTTCGGTCTCACCAGTTTTCGTTCCGATTTCCCAAGAAGGGAATTAAACCAGCCTCCGCCATTTTGGGGAAAATCTTCTCGAGGAACGCAGGACACTCACGTTTGCCGACGGCACGTTCGTTGTAAAGGGAAGCTCATCAGCCCCGTGACGTAATCGCTCCGCTGACCCAATCAGGTAGTGTGTGAATATTAATAATAACTAACTAACTTGTATGTGTTTCATTTACTGATTCTTTGCAGTATCATTCTAGCCACCTTCTTGGTTAACCATATTTTAATCAACTGTGTAAAGTGAATACATATAACTAGGACAATACAGCTGCTAATCAAGATACTCAACCCTTGCGAAAGGTCGCGATATCAGCTGTGAACCGTAAATCGTTTAGCGCTTATCATCGTACCCTCTTGGTTAAACATATTTTAATCAACTGTGTAAAGTGAATACATATAACTAGGACAATACAGCTGCTAATCAAGATACTCAGCCCTGCGGGGTTGAGTAATTGCTAAAATGAGAAAAAATAGTGCAACTCACACCTCCCATTGATGAGGTAATCAAACGATATTCCTGGAACCCCGACGATTTAATCAGAAGAAATCCATATTACCAACTATCAACCCAAAACACACTCGATAACGACAAAACAACATCCCAAAATGTGACTAAAACATAAAATACCACAAATATTTGTCCATAATGCAAACAACCACCAAGAGATAATAAAGGATATCAAGAATATTACACAAGAAAGGGAATTCACCACTGAATACAGCAGTAAGTAGTTAAAAGGTAATCTAACAACAGTATATGCTTATCGAGAACTAACCAAATATTATATGAATAACACTATCCAATTCCACACGTTCCGTAATCCAAACGAAAAACCCCTGTCCGTTTTCATTAAAAACGTTCCAATCTCTGTCTGACACCGAAGTTAAAGAAGAACTCTTAACAAAGAAACTGCCCATAATAAGTGTCACACGCATATTAAATGAAAATAAATATCAAACGCCAATATGTGCAGTAATCCTAACTGCGAATGAAACGGCCAAAGAGATATTTGAAATCAAAACAATATTTCACTCAATTGTAACGGTAGAAGCAGGAAGGAAGACAAGTGATATTCCCCAATGTCACAAATGCCAAAGATTTGGCCATACAAAAAATTATTGCGCATCAAAACCAAGATACGTTAAGTGTAATGCAGAACATCTTCCCAACGCCTGTGAAAACAAATCCAGCGACCAACAAAACTGCGTTAATTGTGGCGGCGATCATCCCGCCAGCTATAGAGGTTGCCCCTACTACCTAGAACTTCAAAGACAACGAGCGCCAACAAAAAGCCAGAGGAGACTGCCCCAACAATCAAGGGTAAACCCAAACATGGCATTTAGCAAAGCACCACAATCAAACCTCAGTCAAACGAAACAAACACCTGAAATGACCACCTAACTACCTCAGTCCCTCAATTTTGAAACAATCCTAGAACTCTTTAAAAAAATCACTCCATACCTACCCCAAATTAAAACATTCATAATAACACAGTTATTGCCCAACATCTTCAATGGATAACCAAGCCCCAACAATACAAAAACTAACAATCCTTAACTGGAATGCCAATGGAATACTATCCCAAAAATCCACATTTAATTCCTTCTTAGCAAGATATAACGTTGACATAGCGTGTATCACTGAAACCCATTTGTTCGATGATGAAATATTTGAGATAAGTGGCTACCGAGTCTACCAAAAAGATAGACAAATAGATTTAGGAGCAGCGTGGGGAGGAGTCGCAGTCATAATAAAACAAAACTTAAAGCATTCTACCCCCACGAAATTGTTGTACACAACCTCGAGACGATCACTATCACCATCAACACCGCTAATTTCTACACTATTCAAATTACAACAGCTTACAGGCAACCCAACAGGCCTCTTAAAGAAACCGACATACAAAACTTATTTAACTCACCATTACCAACACTTATTATAGGTGACCTAAATAGCAAGTCTACCCTCTGGGGTTGCCGTGCTAACAATCGCAATGGTACCCAAGAAAACAGGTAGCTAGCAAAGTATCAGCTGCAAATACATACACCAAATGAATATACTTATTATCCCTACAAAAACGATCAACTACCGGACATTCTAGATATTGCAGTATCAAAAAATTTACACATTCCAATCCAACAAACATTAATCTCAGAATTGGACTCTGACCATCTCCCCGTAGTTATAACGTTCACATCCATTACACCAAACTACAGACCAGCACCTCGTATGATAAAAGGATACGTAAACTGGGAAATCTTCCAAAATAACCTTGACAATAAACTTGTCAATCCTGCTAAAATATGTAACACCAACGAAATTGACGGAGCAATAGAAACATTTACAGAAGCTATCAACGAATCGGTACAAAAATCTACTAGAATCCAACATAAAAAGAGAAGCAAAAACCCAAACCTCCCACTAGTATATATATTAAACATTATCAAGCAGAAAAGTCAAACAAAAAGGCAGTGGCAGAAGACTAAAGACCCACTTCTAAAAAACCAGCTCAACAATCTAACCCACCTGATCAAACGCGAATTAGATAAGTACAGAATATTTATATAGTATATAATGCAAGCTGTGTTACGGTTGACACCGTTTCTCGCTTCCCATTCGCCAGGCCCGTCTGTCATTCTAGTCATCATCTTTCAGGCCTTGTGCTTCCATTGCCTCCAGCACATCTTGATACCAGCTTCTCGGTGGTCTCCCACGTTTTCTTCTCTCTGGAGGTTGCCAGTCCCAGATTTTCTTGGGTCATCTATTACATCATACAGAATATTTACTTACAGAGAAAAATATTGAGAACATAGAACCCAATAGCACGAAGCTTTGGCAAGTCACCAAAAACATAACAAAACATGAAGAAATAATACCTACAATAAAAACACCGAATGGTACTTACTCGTCTGACGAAGACAAATGTTATTTATTTGCCGAACACCTTGAAACCACGTTTACACCCATTATTATGGATCAAAATAGACCTCACTCAATCAGAATAACCAGACACATCGAAACACACCTCCCAATTTCAGACGACTTTAACAAACCAACCTCCCCAACAGAACTAAAAAAGTACATACAGCTACTACCACTCAATAAAGCACCAGGTCTCGATCTTATACCTAACGTAATATTAAAAAACCCAACAAAGAAGGCAATTACATTCTTAGTTATAGTCTTTAACGCCTGTCTGAGAATAGGATACTTCCCCACAACATGGAAGCATGAGCACATCCTCATGTTCCCAAAACCTGGAAAAAACAAAACTAATTGCAACTCCTTTAGACCGATAAGCCTTCTCACGACAATATCTAAGCTATTAGAGAGAGTCATCTTAGAATGCCTAAATTCAGCACTCAACGAACATCAGATAACTACACCCTTCCAGTTCGGATTTCGTGAAGGTCATTCAGCCGTACAACAACTACACAGGATAACAGAAATCATTAACCGCGGATTTGAAAGCAAAAAATATACAGTGGCCGCGCTTTTAGACATTACAAAAGAGTTTGATAAGGTATGGCTAGAAGGTTTAAAATATAAACTACTACACCTACCTCTTCCAAAATACCTTATTTCCATCACATTTTTCTTCTTAGAAGATAAATCATTTGCAGCAAAAATAAATAGCACTATTTCAAACACCAAACACATCAAGGCCGGAGTTCCGCAGGGCAGCAGCACACTTTTTAACGTATATATTCACGACATACCCAACTTACAATAAACTGTCATTTTCACTCAAAATTAAGATCTCCATGTAGCCATTAAACAACTACAGACTGCAATCTCCGCACTTAATAAATGGCTGAACAAATGGTGCATAATACTCAACCCAACCAAATGCGCAACGAAAGTGACACTAAGGTGAATCCAGGAACATGACAGCATACCCATCCATGACCAAAGAATCCCTTGGAGCTCTAAAATTGCGGCCATTAAATACCTGGGAGTATACTTAGATACAAGGTTAACCTGGAGTTACCATATCAATATGAAACTCAACCAGGGATACAACCGGTTAAGGCTACTATATCCACTTATTAACAGAAATACCCCAATGCGACAAGAATGCACAACACTGTTATACACATCACTCCTCAGACCTATAATAACATATGCCTGTCCAGTCTGGAGCACTACAGCTAAAACCAATTACAAGAAACTGCAAGTGTTTCAAAATAAAATCCTGGGGATCTCAACAAATGTTCCCTGGCTTATTCGTAATCCGCAAATCCACGATGAACTAGGGATCAGCATTATAGAACAGTTTGTACGAAAACTTACCAAAAAACACGTATCCAACCTAAGTAGCAGTAACAATTGTATTCTTCAACATCTAGACGAGAAGAACATCCACACCCGCCTCAAGCGGAGATTACCACAAGACGTTCCAAGCTCTGAAGATGACATCGACAATGAGTGAGTGCCTAATATTTGAGGGAAAATGTGTCCCACATGACATTCTATAATTATAATATACTGATATAATTATTATTATAACACAACCATGAATAACATTATGTAGTGTTGAGCTGGTTAATATTAAATTTAAAAAAAAAATGCTGATTCTTTGCAAATGCCGCTTATTTAACTAATTCATACAACTGTACGTGCATAATTTATACGGGCATTACTGCTTCATTGCCAAGGCCGCTTATTTAACTAATTCATTTAACTGTACCTGCATAACTTATGCGTTCATTTATTGTTACATTTCCGCATTGCAAAGGCCGCTTATTAAACTAATTCGTTCAACTGTACAGGCATAACTTATGCGTTCATTTACTGTTACATTTCCGCATTGCAAAGGCCGCTTATTAAACTAATTCGTTCAACTGTACAGGCATAACTTGTGCGATCATTTATTGTTACATTGCCGTTTGCCGAGGCCGCTTATTAAAAACTAAGTAAGTTAGCAGCGTGCTATCTAGGTAGTACAGTCTATTTGAATTAAGGCGTTCCCCAGCTGGGCTATATAGTTAGTCCATGTATTACTGTGTTTACTTTTATGTATAATTGATTTACATGTGTGAGACCAATAGAACGGTATATCGACCGAGGTCTTATGATTTCCGACAAGTCTGTGCATGCCTACTTTCAGGTTACTGTGTAAATATAATGTACGGCCAAGCCTGAGTGTTTAATCATTGCAGATAAATTGGGGATGCTTGCCGCTGCAGTGTCGTGAGGTTGGGCACATCTATTTTCCATTCCCGTTGAGTTTTGGATCTCGCCAAGGTGATAAGTTAGAAAGTACGCTCTTTTGAGTTTCCCTGTTTCACTCTGAGTATATCTTTGCATTTCCGTTTATGATGAAGCCCGGTGGCGCCCTATTTTAATTTTATCCATGTTTTCCGCCACTTTGGCCGTTTCCTGTAGGTAATCTCGTTTAGGACCCTCTCTCGCTCCACTGATGTTTAGCCGGCATATCTTATTGCGGGTTGGGCGGCCGCCCTAGGTGAGTCTTTGTCCCGATTTAGTGTAATATCGTCCGCGCCGGCAGTTTAGTTTTTGTATGTGCCGGCGCGGTGTCGTAAACGTCGATTTAGACCGTCACAATATGTCATTCCTAGAGACGAGGTTTTTCATTTCTTCAGATTTTTCCTTTTATCCATTGTTCTTTTGCTTTACGTATTTCCATTTTTATTTGTTGTAATTGTTTATATTTGTTAATATTATTCTTAATCAGTCTCTGCTGTTTTATGAACTCTGATATTTTATTCATCATTCACAACTTATTGTTGTTTCCGTTTGCAATTTCGTAATTTATGTTATTATTTACCTGGTGAGCGAATATCCAAACAAGAAATATGCTTGACTCTCAGACGGCCGGGAGGGGTTCCATCCCCGATGACTACACAGGGATTTAAAAAATTGTACGCTCCCCGGCTACCACACCAACACCTGTGGTAATTGTAATCCCTAACAAGGAAACTCTTTCGCGATTTTGATGGGCAGTACTAGCCACTAACCCGGCTTACGAGCAAAGAGGGGTCATAGGATCACAACGTTGTGGATTTAAACAGGCAACTGACCTAATATATAAGAAAAGACTTTATCTGTTCATTTAGAGCTTGACTTATTTTCTCTTGTGTTTCGACATTCTGCAGTTTTGATAGATTCTGTTTTGCATTGCTCATTTTTTGTTGTCTTAAATTCTTTAGGTGTGTATGAACGTCTGCTATGGAGAATTACGATTCGACGATTTGTCTGCTCTAAGTTAGGTGGTGAATATTTTAACAGATCTTCTAACGCCCTTGTTTATTAAACTATAGTCGAACTGATGTCTTATTTAGTCCGGGTAACAAGAGTCATCGTTGAATGCTTTTCAGGTATATATTTCGGTGACCACTTTATAAACCGAGGCCACATTCTAAAATCTTCATGCGTCATTCATTATTTTTCATAACACCTACTTGTTATTTGTCAGTAACAGAACTGTCAACCTGACTGAAAAGTTCCTCATAACATCCATGCTTTTGTTAAGTGTTTTGTATATTTTTAGGAAAATAATTCAAGGTCAAGATGTAATTTAGTTCTCTCTGACTTGGTAGTTCATTTACATCAATGGGTATATCTCAAGTTACGGCAAACTTCAATTTGATTATGGCATGCTGCGAATGAGTTTTTTTTTTTTGGAACACACGATATAATAAGTATGTATGTAGGAACTATTTACTGCTGTTACATTTCAAGCCACTCTTTAAACACAGACATATTTTTATCCGACACTGACTTTCGTTTGTGAAACTATTCTAGGGCATTCTCTTAGAAATATTGGACTGACATCAAAAACATCCGAAGAAGAGAAATTCTGAGCAGTGTGCAAGAGAGCTTGTTTCTAGCAAACCATCTGTTCAGGTGTCCACTTACTGTGCATATTTGGTAAATTCAACGTTGTACATTAATTATTCTCCCAAACACATTCTTCGGGTCTAGACGAATTGGTCTATCTTAAGTACTGCAACGGTGATGAAATCACCAATGTGCAGATCTTTCAGCTTTATTTCACGTTTTCAAGCATCTACTCAGCGACACTTTTGAATCTCTTGGCGCATTCGTCTCTTTCACTTACTACAATTTGTTCCCTCTTGCACAGTTTACATTTTTCTTCACCTTCATAACATTTTTTCTATAACACGGGAACATATAAAACACATCATACCACCATCATCTGTTTCCCTTTCTCCTTCATCTACTTCTTCTAATTTATTGATGATTGCTGATCAATTTACATCAAGTTTAGTTAGGAGATAACATACTTTTCCACACTTTTTAGAACAGTTTGTTACTTGTCAAAAGCGGTTTTAGCAATAGCATTCTTGGCCGTAGTCGTATAAATGCAACTTAATTGACCGCCCGCATATCGCGCCGATAGAGGTTATCTACTAAACTGACAAGTTTTCGCTGGGTTTTCTAATAGCATTCGTACAATGCATTGAAATCTGTATCGCAGAGTGCAGGACCGTTTCATAATAATAACAAGCAACATATCGCTGCTTGATTCTTTCCGGCTGATGCTTCGTACTGCACAATTCGTATTTAATTATTACTTCGACCACCATATTGGGTCCCTTTCTGTCTGCTTCTGATGTGTTTGGTGGAGCTACGCATTAATGCGAATTCTGTAGGTAAGGAGTTAATTTTTGGCATTTTGCCAGCGTCAAAATTGACGGATTTCTAACAATTTCAAGTTGCCACCACCTCCATTTCGTGCACTTGCAAAACCCAGAAATCGGGGTAAGTTAAGAATCCATTCTTGATTCGTTTAGGCCTTCTGCATTGGATTTATTTGTGCGGTGTTTTCAGCTTTACATAACAATCTATGTACCAGGTGCACGAACCCGCTAAATTAATGCCATTGTGCAGGTAGCTGACCTACATTTGACCCAGTTCCGACAGGATGGCGTTGTATTCATCTGAAGTACCCAGTGATTTTCTTCTGAGATCTGCATAGCCATTCTGGAAATATGTAATTATGTGCCCGGGATAAGTACGTAAAAATACGAACTAATTAATTACAACATCGCTCCTTCAGAGATTTACCATACGTTTTCATCGTTACGTTTGGCTAAGATTTTGAGACCTTCGTGTTGCTCCATTTTGGGCAACGGCTCTGGTTGAACCTTTTAAAAATTCGCCAGTACTAAATAAACTAATAACACTCATTCTGCGAACATCAGATTTAAGAACGTAACTTTTTATATTTCAGATATTGTTACGATTGGCTGCTGCGATATATGAGATTATAAGTCCTCCGAGCTATCTGAGTATATTTGTTGTAATTAGAGACTTGTTGGCGCTCATAATATTTATCGGTTTTGTCTTGCGAAGAGCCGCATAACGTATTCACTGAGCTTAGTTAGCGGGCTCTGAAGTATATTCTCGTAGCTTTGCGATATTTTAAAATGTTGACAATTTTGGAAAAATTAAGCTAACAAGTTAGGAAATGATATTTCCTAAATGTTTTCAAAATAGAAAAAATGAAAGTTTATTGATGTAAAATACCCACTCCGTAAAGAATATTATATCTGGAACGTGTGGAAACTCAATTATTCCACCACTCGATGATTCGTCTTCTGCTGGAATAACCTTCATTTCCACACTTGGTAGTCAAATAACTATTAAATGTGAATAAAAACAAATTTTTCCACGGGTGGGTTATTCATATTCTCTGAAATAGCAACCAATTTTAACAAGAAAACCGCACACTTCCGGCAACACTTGCACCATAGTCGGTATAAAGATCACTTCAATTATATTTTGTCTTCTGACTGATATCACTGTCAGCCACGAAGCAAAACAACAGCGTTATTGGTATTTCAGAATGTGTCTGTTACTTGACCGGTCAATTCCTAAAATTACTGAAAACTAGTTAATTGTAAAAAAATGAAAAACGAATGAAGATTTCAGAATGTGGCCGCGTTTTATAAAGTGGGTAGCCATTTGATAAAACGACTGATTTTGTGATGTGGCTACGACATATAAACGTAATAAACGTAGTTTTGGTAGTTTCTACCATGTGTTAGTAATAGCCATTTCGTGCTCTTCACAGAATTCATCGAGTTTTTTTCACGTTTATTAGGTTGTCCCAACCCATGTTGTCCTACCAAGTCCGCGAGGCGATCTGCCAATTTTCAGATTTAAGTCGCCGATAACAGATAACTGCCGGAAGTTATGTCATTGCCTTTTAAGTTGTTTATGACATTGTTGAGTTATTCAAACAATAACCCCACCTCGTTATCATAATTTCTTGCTCGAAGGAGGTGCATAAACCTGGATGATATCAAAGTTTTAATAGGATGACTGCCGAGTTGAAGTAGGTAAAAGTTCGATCTGATAGGACAAAGTTACTACCGGAATTTTCTAGATCTGCAGTTACGAACACGCCTACTCTGTTTTTCTGAAATGTATCACCATCCTCGCTGCCAAAATAAAAAAGTGTGCTTCCTCCTTCCCAAACCTGGCCGTCCTAGTTCGCTTATACCCATAATAAATATTTGCCTTCAAAAGTTTTACAAGATTAGCTAGTTTACCAGCAGCAAACAGGCTTTTGATATTCCATTTACCAGATTTTATCGTGGAGTTTCACTATGACAAGGAGTCTCCCACTCGCAACCCTTGCCGATTCAAGGGCTGCCCGAGACTAGACATCTTATTTGGTTTCTCTCCATAGTGATTACCAGAAGATTTATTTGTAAATTAAAACTGATTCGTAAAATCATAAACGTTTGCCAAATTGTGTAAGGTGACTGATCTTAAAAATTGATAGTTAAATTAATTAATTAATTAAAATATTAAGAGTAAAACGGAGTCGTCGAAAGTATTGAATTTGTACTAAACCAATAATTCATTTTTGTATTACCAGTTAAGAATCGTATGGCAAAATATAACATCAAATTATTTAATTTAAATTATGTTCCAATAGAGGGTCGAGTAAATGAAAAATGATTAAAATTGAATCCTTGTCGTTGCATATCCTCCACTATTTAAAGAAAACGAAAAAGAAATTGCAAATTCACAATAACTGCAGAAATTGCCTTACTGTAATCTGAAATGTCGTTAGTTGATCTCGAAATTGTCTTATTTCCTCATTAAGAAACCGATTTAGATTCGCACCAGACGCATTTTCGTTGAAGATTTGATTATTAATTTTTCTGGGGAATCAGCTCACAAACCGAGACCCGGTTATTGATCACGAATTTAAGTGAAGCATACATTTTAAATGTGGGGATGCCAATACGTATTGTTTTTATGAAAGAAAATATAATATTTGTTTCCTTAATTTATATATATAACGAAACTTTACAATAATTCAATTATGGAATCATTGTTAAACAATTATATCAAGTAGACAGTCGTTAATAATAATTATTAATCCGTATGTACTATTGCTACAAAAAAACTAGACAAGTTCTAAATCCAGAAGGCACGAATTTTATTATTTTTTCCAATACCTACCTAAACATCTGCATTTTATTCACTAAAATCTCGCTATTAAACTACCTCTTTATTCACTAGTGATTCAAATAGTTTTTATTCGCTTCTGAACACATTAGCGTAAAATATTATAGTATGCAATTATTTAAACTAAGTTGGATTTTCAAAATTTGTTTCAAAACATATTTATTCATAATAATTTACATTGAAATCTATTACATTTTAATTAATATTAATTTAAATTTTAATTTGGAAAAAAATTTGATATATCACTCTTGAATAAAGACATTTTATTAACTCGCGGAAAGTATTGACTCGGGCTTCGCCCCTCGTAACTATAAATTTCGCTCATTAATAAAATATGTCTTTATTCACTTGATGTATAAATAACTATTAGTTGATGAAATGACTTTAACTGTCATTTGAATGATTTAAACCTGTCATATGTCACATCAAATTTTAATATCAAAAATAATAAATGTGAATTTTGCCGAATAGTTATACCATTTTCTAAGCAAGAAATACTGCTAGCTTTTTAAGCTAAACTCATTCTAGTCATTATTGACACTGACGTTTAGAAATAATTTCAAATTTATTTACATTTCAGTTGCCAGTTAATAGTTCAAGCTCGCACAGCTAAAAAGCTCAAAACATTACAAAACCAAAATCAATCAATAAACGTGAAGAATAATTATAATTCTAATAGCAATTAAGAAATATTATTTAAATCATAATAGTTTACTATACAAAAAGTAACAATAGTTGCTTTACAATAACAAATGTCAATGTATCCATTTCGTAAACATTAAAATTACATTTTTGTAGTAATTTCACTGCTGATTTCAAATATCTAAAAATATATAGGGTGTTATGTACTGTTTGAGGCTTTCGCGGTTACTGGAATTATTTTCCTTAGCATAGAATTTCGGCTTAGATCGCGTAGTATTTGTATATGAACACCCAGCATTTTCTGGCTTAATGTGCCTTGCACCTTGTGAAGTCGAGCAAAAACCCGCGCAATGGCCATGCTCTTTGGTGGCTCGTGTTGTTTGAGTATTTTGAGAACGAGGATACTTAGGCAGATTTGGCCGTTTTGCTGTTTGTGCATCCATATTCACTAACGTTTCGCAAGACCTTGCAGCTTGCATCATCAGAGTGAAAGTCGCACTAAGAACCGAAGGTCGGTGTGGAGCTATTTATAGTCCTCTGTGCCAGGCGCGCGGAGTGGCGTAACGCTAGTTGGTCATCCGAGTGCAACGTAATCCGTGGGGCGTGGCCGTATGACGCACAGTGGTTGTAATGCTTTAGATCGTGTATCACAGGGGTCCACGTTTTACTAAGTTTAAAGCCATCTTCCCTGTTGATATTATTTGGATGTTTTTCTATTGCTATGGCTTCACGTATCACTCGCGGGAAGTAATGAGGTATTCTGGCAAGTACTCTGGCATGCTCAAATTCTAAAGTGTGCCCATTTGTAAAAGTATGCTCAGCTACGGCTGATTTTGTGATGCGTTTGTGTTTGCAATCGCCTTTATGTTCTTGGAGTCTTAGATCAACGGAACGACCAGTCTGTCCAATGTAACTCGAGCCGCAAGAACAAGGAATGCGATATACGCCAGCGGTTTTTAAACTTGGAATCGTGTCTTTTGCCGATCTGAAGCCGTTACCCAAAGTTTCCTTGCTCGTAAACTGTGCATCATACGGCCACGCCCCACGGATTACGTTGCACTCGGATAACCAACCAGCGTTACGCCACTCCGCGCGCCTGGCACAGAGGACTATAAATAGCTCCACACCGACCTTTGGTTCTTAGTGCGACTTTCACTCTGATGATGCAAGCTGCAAGGTCTTGCGAAACGTTAGTGAATATGGATGCACAAACAGCAAAACGGCCAAATCTGCCTAAGTATCCTCGTTCTCAAGATACTCAAACAACACGAGCCACCAAAGAGCATGGACATTGCGCGGGTTTTTGCTCGACTTCACAAGGTGCAAGGCACATTAAGCCAGAAAATGCTGGGTGTTCATATACAAATACTACGCGATCTAAGCCGAAATTCTATGCTAAGGAGAATATATAGGGTGTCCCATATAAAAAAAAACAAATTCTATATGGGCGTCTGTAAAGCTAGTGTGCCGAGTTTAGAATTTCAGGCGGCTATTTTGTAGCATACGTACTAACATTTAAAACAAAAACAACTTCCTTTTGATATTCTTATTAATAAGGAAGTAAGTAATTCACACTTTCACCAACTTTCATATTAGTACATATATAAGCAGTCAGAAATTTATACATTTCAATTATTACTTTTTCTTTACATGCGTAATATGCCGCTTAATGTAAAATTTAAAAAACACATATGCTTTTTGCTATATAAAAAAACTGACAACTCAAAAACGAAGCGTTATCGGTATATACTGAGTGATTTTTTAAAAACTCAATTGCAGCAGGCCCTGGATAGCCTGAATCAGTTGGCAATACTGAAATGTATTGTTGGTGACACTGTAAGTCTACGTCAAATTCGAGGTTAGCAGGTTAGATTTTGCGTCAGTTTTGACACAGACTATATCAGAAAGTAAAACTAAAATTGATATTGCAAAACTTCAAGATTTTGAGAAAGTTAGCAAAATAGATTAGAAGCACTACCCCCTGGGCCTGGGCTTTAATTTCTAAACCATTAAGTGGGTGCATTATTTAACAGTAGATAGTACTTATGCATGACAAACATGAATACTGTGTCAATGCATTCTTGAGTAATACATTTATTTCTTTTTCTTGACGTTTCAGGGCCTCTATGTAAGTCATCAGCGGTACAATTGCACTAAGGTATGTTTGGCTTAATCTTCTTAGTTTGACTAAAGGATTTACCCGTATCATTTATGCTACTTCGTTTGGTTACACCCTGTATGTACCACGTAGAGGTTGACTTCCAGAGCTCGACTCGGCTGACGCTTCGTCCAGTAAATTCAACCATCGTCGGCGAATCTACTACAAATCGTCCTAGTATTAATTTCTTTGATGCTCGTTGTCTTTCAACAGTAGGTATATGAATGTAAACATTTACTCGGTTACAAGTTAATTCTTACAGAAATTAAATATAAACATTACTTTTACCAATCGCTGGCAATTATGAAATCGTAATTAATGAAAACTTGTGGTTGAACAATAAACATAAAAATCATATTTACCTGACGAGATTTTTATGGCGCGATAAACTCGACCTATACCATATTTTACATAGACGTCACTCTTAGTTTTGTTTCTTAAGCAAATAAAATAAATATATCTCTGTTAACATAATTGTTGCATTGTCTTTTTGAATGTCTCCCACTGCATTATCGTACTGTCTGTAACCATGGGCACATATTTACTGATAGTTTCTCAACTGCTCTTGGTGAGCTCAAGTAAGTCTTGAAAAGCCAAATAGTTTTTGCACAAGTAAGTTTTGTAATTACTTTTTTTAAAGATTATTTCTAGTACAGATTGTAATACGTCAGCTTTCCTCGCCCATACTTACAATTCGATTTAACATAGCAATGTGGTTATTTCTAAATGTAAATAAGTTATGCTGTATTTTATATAAAGTTACTTTATCTTCTTTTAATTTTAGGTACATCATTAGAAGTAAATGACTGGTTAATAGATAGCATTAAATTTATCGAAGCGCATAGCACACCTTTCGATAACATAGTGGTGCCAACAGTAAACCCTTCTAGCATCTTGTTTAACATCTATACTCCGCACAATCCCAAAAACCCGCTATCAATAAGAAACTTATACAAACTAGAAGCTCATCTTCCCACTAAAATTATAATTCCGGGTTGGGCCGAATATACCAATAAAACATGGGTGATCAAAATGAAAGATACGTATTTGAAAAAACGCAAATGCAATGTTATAGTTGTAAATTGGGAGCGTTACTCAACAACCTTTTACAATGTAGCCTGCAGGCAAATCCCTGCTTTGGGTGAAGCTATTGCAAGTAAACTAATTTTTTTAATTGAGTTCCGAAACTTGAATCCCCAGAGTGTGCACATAATTGGTCATTCTATAGGTGCCCACGTAGCTGGCCATATTGGTAGAGCTTATAAAAAATTTACAAACACAAAATTGCCCAGAATAACTGGCCTTGATGCAGCAGGTCCACTTTTTGAAATTCCTCCTCTTTTTCACAGTTATAGTCTTGCACCAACCGACGCTGATTTTGTAGATGTAATACATACCAACGGACTGTTTTTGGGATACAACGCTCCCTGCGGAGTCGCTGACTTTTATGTAAATGATGGTAAACACCAACCTGGATGTTTCAAAATTTCTATTCCAAAGGGGCTTTTTGATGTGATAAGTATGTTATACAACATTATTGGCTGTAGTCACATAAAAAGTCATGAGTACTGGACGGAAAGTATTAACTCGCATAAATTTAAAGCAAAAAACGGAAAAACGCAAACTATCATGGGCGAACACTGTCCTACAACTGTCAAAGGAAACTATTTTGTTAAGACAAATGCTAAACCTCCGTATGCCCTAGGTTGAATTGTAAAATACTATGAATGTTTATTATGAAAACATGTACTGTAATAGCATTATCATTATCATTTATTGTATATATTGATTGGAATATAATTTTCGTCTTTACTCGAGTGTCAATTGAATTTAGATTTCATGGCATGCAGTCTTTTCTTCCTTCTCTTGAGCCATTTGTCATCTACTACTGGATGTAGGTCTCCCATAGTTGTTTCCAAACTATTCTGTTTTGCGCAGTTCGATGCCAGGTTCTTCTGGAAATTCTTCTAATATCGTCCACCCATCGTTTCTGTGGTCTGCCCACGCTTCTTTTTGTCATTCTTGGACACCATTGTACGAATCTATTTGGCCAGTGATTTTCAGATTTAGGAGCAACGTGACCAACCCAACTCCACTTCAAGCATACAATCCTATAAATGTACGGGTAATGTAGAGTGACAAAAAAATCATGTAACTTGCCTAAGCGCATAAAGCAACTTGTAAGCTTCAGCAAATAAGATAGATAGTGCTTCAAACCCGAATCAATTTGTGAATCAAACAAATGTGAGGTTAGCGTGGCAATATTTGACAATTCGAGAAAACAAAGAATAATTTATAAGATCATAGTAGGTGTACTTTCAAATAATAGAATGTAGTAGGTTAACTACTTAGCAACACTTGTAAAAAAAAGGAAATGCTCGAAGCGAAACCAAGAAAGTTGTTATGTTCTGTCTTCCGAGATATAATATTGTAAATATTCGTATAAGTAAAGTATTTTGAGTTCCAACTAGTCGTATTATTGCTATCTAGGCGTGAGCTATTAGTGTATGGGTGCAATGTTTCTCGTAATCAGTAAAATAATCAAGATTGGAGCATCAAAGTCCGGACTCACAGCCACGATTTGAAGAAGCCAGTAACGATTTGTAGAAGCACAGCTACAATTTGGACCAGCAAAAGAAGCCGAGAGCAGGTACGAGTAATAGCAGCGACATTGGGAGCATCAGCAAAGGCAGTTCAAGCAGCAAGGTAAGTCTCACAAACATCGCAGTCGAGGAAGCTACCTACATCTTGGACCAAAGAGGTTCCAGCGAGCAAGCGATGGTGCAGAGAAGAAGAAAAATGAGCATTTTGAGCAGTTTCCAGCTTCTGGGGGCGCATGCAAGCAGTTGGAGCAATAGCGTCCTTTTCAGAAAATTGATCAAGTCAGCGTTGGATGGAAGCAGCGTCCCTAGTTACCGATAAACAGGTTTTCTTAGTTACGTGATTGCATTTATTTCATCGTTATTTACCTGTGACGTAATTATCAAGAGTTTGCTTTGCTTAAAGTAAAAATTGAAACCAAATTTCTGTGTCCCTTTGTGACCATTTATTTGAGGTTAAGTGTATTAAGAAGCATTTGCCATAATAGTGTAGTGATCATACAATTAAGTAAGTTTTCAACTGTGTAGAGATTCAACCCTGGGATGAAAGATTTTCGAACCTAATATCTAGTCGGTGCAAAAAATATTAATTATTGCAATAAATAAATTATTAAAGGGCAGCGTATCTAATAATTTCATATTCATTTTGAACGAACCTTTTTATTTAACCATTAGTTATAGGCCAGTCAACAAGTACATTAATAGCGGGACCAATTCCGGCCAAGCTGGAATAAATTTTAATCTCTTTTTTTGGGACTCAGGAAATATATATTAACTTTTCACCCCTGTACAGGCCCGGATTTAACCGCCATGCTTAAAAAAGGTCAACATTTTTATATTTCTTCTAATATTAGTGAATATCTCGATTAGTATCAACTTTTGAGCAAAATCCGTAGTTATCAAAATTAAAGAAGAGTAAATTCTCTACAAAAAATGTTCCCTGATTTTTTGTCATACATTCGCTTGTTTCGAATTCATAGGCCACGAATTTTTTTTTAGAGAATTTGCTTTTTTTATTATTATTGACGTTGGATGCGACAAAAATTTCTTTTTCGTACTATATACGATTTCTATTACCTATGTAAAGAAATTATGTAGCTTACTTTGTACTCGCTTCCACACCACCTAGAGGTAGAGTACTCGGCACGCTTTTTAAAGTGGTATTCCCAATATGCCTAATCCACTATGCAAACTTTGCTAACTTAAATTTTTTTTGCCTTTTTGATGTTGGTGGTTCAATATAATTCTCAATATCACCCTGACTTTCAACATCCGTCTCATATTCCAGATTTGGTTAATAATCTTCGGATTGTTCTATTGATTGTTATATATCGATATGCAAGTCTTCGTAGTCGTCTTCGTCGTCTAATTCGACCACGTCCACAGTATTTAAACAAGATTTGCCCTGGCAGAAACCACACGTTACTGAGCAATGCAAACGTGTTTTGCGACATCTACAAGCTACATTACAACCTTTGGTGCATTTACAAGAAATGAGTTTCAGTAATTCTTGGGAAGCTGCGTATTGTACAGTGGGAATGGGCATTAACTCATTCTTTCTTCCCCAGTCTAAAGCTGATTTTTCGTTTCCATACCATAACTGAATTTGGTTGTAATTACGAAACGAGTGCAAGCGAGCTGCGTCTTTGGTTGGTGGTAATAATGCTAGATTTGGTAAACTTTTGTTAATAGATTGTACGAAACAGTGGTATCTATATTTGTTCAATGATTCACAGTGTTTTGATTCATACAAAAGAAGAAGAAATTGTTCTCCCACTTTACCTATTTCCTCTGGGGATGCGTTTGGTTTTAACAATTTTCTGTACATTTTCTCCTGTTTGTATAATGCGATAACAGTATCACAGTCACTAAATGCGTGTAGAAATAAAATGCACCCCATGCATTCGGCTCTGAATCTTTCCCTTGCCTGGCCTCAGAAAATAAATGTTAGATCGAGACTGATTCAATGCGGTAATAATTACCAATAAATCACTGTCTTTCCTTATTATAATTACCGATTTGCAGTGATTTGCTTCTTCAATTGCAGTATTGAGAATTAAGGTATCAACATCTCCGGCAGCCTACTTGACTCTGAAACCTTCGTTCGTTAATCGTTTACACATCATCGAGAACATTCGACATTTATTCCTCTCATTTGACAAGAATTTTTCCTACGATACAGTTGCTATCATTTTTTCATCAACATATTCGCTGATGAACCAATCTTCAATCAGCGAAGTCGCTCAGCAGTCTTGGTGCTTTTTGCTGCAACATCCTTCGGGTATCTATTGAAAACTATTACTGCATTCGTTGAGTAAGGTCTTGTTACATACTCGACGTATTTATCCAAAATCGCAGAATAAGATTCTTCTTGATGCCAGACAATTTTGTGCAGTAGAAATCACACAATTCTATCACATGAAGAGTATTTTCAGAGTCTAGTTGGTTTTCAATTGGTAGGTACAAACGCATCGTACAAGACTGATTTTTAGTTTTACGCATTCCTATCTCATCGAAGAGTGAAAGTGGAGCTAGTTCGTATTGAAAGTAATCTTTTAACTGTTTCTCAGATCTTCTAGATGGACTTTTTCTAATTTTACCAGAGGTACTTGTACTGGTTTTATGTTTAATTGCCATAGAAACTACATTGACAATCTATAAAAGCATGTACATGTTTTCAAGAATGTCTGAAATAAAAAAATTCTCAAATGCCCTTAGAATATCCAGCTTTCGACGCCTATAATCTCGAAACAGGTAGTCGCACGAGAAAAATGTATACAACATTTCTTGTAGATAATTTACTCTCCTTCAATTTTGATAACGATATATTTCACTCTAAAGTTGATACTAACTGAGATATTTAGAAATAATGAAAAAAATGTAAATTTGTTGTTCTTTTTTTCAAGATGGCGGCCAAATCCGGGCTTTCTAGGGGGTGCAATTTTAAGAGACATTTCGTAACACGAAATCAAACAGATTAAAATTAATTTCAGCTTGTCCGGAATTGCTCCCACTAACAGCCATTTTAAAAGACTTATCGACTGGTCTATTAGCATTATTAGCAGTTCAGAAGTGTAGGCATTGGCTCAGATATTTGGCTTATGAGCTCAATTGTAGTTCAGTATATAAGAGTATTACAGAGCTGTACCGAGTCTTCCAAAAGCAGCCCATCCCACACGAATGCGCCTTTGAATCTCTGATGTTTGATTCCCTTTTTCTATTTTTATGTGGCCCAAGTAAACATATTCATCTACAGTCTATATGGCGCATTGTTGTACCACAAATTGTCTGTTGCTGTTAGAGATTATCTTCATTGGATTTAAATTAATTTTTAAGCCCACCCGCTTCAAGTGTTCATAGAGTTGAGCTAACATTTCTTGCAGTTCATCAGCATCAGAGGTCATAAGTACTATATTCTCGGCATATCGAAGTTGGTTCAAATATTTGCCGTAAACATTTAGACTCTTTTCATCCCAGTCCAGTTTTTTAAACACATTCTCGAATGCTAAAATAAAAACGTTGGAGACATTGTGGCCCCTGACGAACACTTTTCTGTATTGGGATTTTGTGAGTCTTTATGTCTTCGTCAATATTTATCTACAATGTTACCCTTTTATATATGTTTCTTATAAGCTCGGTATAGCGTGAATCTAGTCTAGCATCATTTAATGCTTCGAATATTGCCCATAGTTCCACCGTATCAAAGGCTTGCACTAGATGACTAGTATGGTCCTTGTAACGATATTTCCGTATCACGTGACTTATGACGTCATAATCGTACCACTATAATATTAATTCATTCATTCATCAAACACACCACACACTCAACAATCCTAAACCTAACTTACAGCTAACTTATAATAACAATACCGATATGTAGGTATTATGAAAAACAATTTCTCGCAATATAACTTATACAGAGTGAGTATTAAAGAGTGAAAAAAGAACGGGAAATTTTGAATTAAATCCTAGCAAATTTTTTGTTTTTATGTTTCTCGCAGGTGTATCACCCCAACTTTCTGGTTACATGTCATTGGTGGGACTCTAAATCGATGTCAAATTCGAGGTTAGCAGGTTAGGTTTTGCGTCAGTTTTAACACAAACTGACACAAAACCTTTTGAACACACCGTATTTATTATGCATCATTTGTGTAAATTGAAAACTAAAAACATAATCTCATAATTTAACACCTTAAACAAGCAGTGTGAAATAAAGTTTTGTATGTATTATTTCGAACAAAACGTAGCTTGAACGTCAAGAAGAAAGCCCACTGCAACAAACTTGAAAGACTTGAGAAGCGTCATAACTATATAGCATGTGGGAAGTTCTAGTAGAAATAAAAAGACTTTAAACTAAAAATTAATCAAATATACGAAATAAGTACTTTAAGCGATAAACAAAAAATCTTGAAGAGCTGAAGAAATATTTTGATATACTTTTCAACTTGAAGGAAAATGAGACTGAACAGCACCAACAGAATAGAGAAAGGCGGGTGAAGAAATATCACACATCTCTGCCAATTATAAAACAAAAAGGAATAAGAGATCGGATATTGGTAATATCTCAGCGAAGCTAGTCAAAAAGGAAGATATGAACTAAAGCGCATATATGACACACAGTCTGAAAAGCAGTCATCTCTTAAGAATATAAGATTGGAATTACTCGTATATGTCCTTTCCATAAACAAGAGACCAGTAGTGTTGCTCAAACTGCAGAGGAATCGTACTATTAAATAGAGTGTATTTTTTGCTATCGTGTTGCTTGCGAAACTGCTACCCTATGCAACAAAAATAGTGGGAAAATATCAACGTAGCTTTAGACCGGGGAAAACGTAATACATCAAATATCAAGCTTAGGCTATTGTTTCAAAGAACAACGGAAGGTAAGACGCATCACATTTTTGTCGATTTTACTTAGTCACAAATAAGACAACCAGTTATTCAAAACATGCAAAGGCAACAAAAATATCGGTAGGTATAGTCTATTTTTTTGCTTTATGATTCAGAGCAGGCTTTGCATTTATATTATTTTAGCAGTGTACAACAGTTTAGTTACAAAATATAACTAACGTCAAAATCCAGGTCGCCGGGATTGTCAAGTTGACACTTCGGCAAATCTTAATAAAATGCCAGAAAAAACCAGTATTAGGTAATAGTAAAACCAAAGAGGCTATAAAACGCCGGTCAAATCTTCGATGTAAGTATTAAGAATTAAACAGATATAACATTTCTAACAATTTCTTATAATGCTAGATTTCGAATGCAACGGTGTTTAATATCTAAACGAAGCAAAATCACAACTCCAACAATAACCGAATGATAATATGAATAAAGAAAAGGAATTTCTAACTTGGGAGGAACAGAGTTTCAGGGAAGATATTAAGAAGAAAATTTGGAATTTTTTACTTTGGATATTTTATTGCTGTGTGCAAGGGAGGAACTGATTATACTGGGAGTCGTTTAAAATTATACTACACATTAACAAATATGGGATATAAATACAAAATTGTGAATGGAAGAAAATTGTTGTGTGAGAAGAGTCATGTCATTGCGGCGGATTGCCTTTTAAAGGCAATATTTACAATTTCGAAATTATAGTGAAAAATGTATATTCATGTTTTTGAATGAAACTTTACCAGGATGCGACTTACTGTTGGACTCGGACAATAATGACAGGGGCTATCATAAGTGTATCAATGGTGACATTTTTAGGCAATGTTGAAAAACAGTTAATCCCTGCTTTGGCCAAATTGAATGGAAAATGTGTGGTAATTATGGATAATGCACCATATAATTCGGTTCTTATCGATAAACCACCCAATTTCTCGTCCAATAAACGACAAATACAGGAATGGTTAATTAAACATGACGTACAATTTGATGACAAACTAATAAAGCGACAATTACATATTGACCAAAAGCAATACTTAAATGACAATATTTAAAACGACATGGGCATGAAGTTCTTATATTACCTCCATACCACTGTCAATACAATCCAATTGAATTGGCATGGAATTTATGTAAGAACTATTATAATAAGGACATAAATTCTCAGCCTCCCTCAAAAGACATAATTGCTAATTTATGGTTTAAATCTCTATCATTGTGTACAGCAAACATATGGAAAAAAACATTGAACACTGTGAACTACTAATATAAAGTGACTAGGCAAAGCACATTGTCAAATTTATTGGCGTGGATGATATACCTCCTGTTATTATTAGGTTGGAAGAATCTGATACAGAATCGGAAGACGAGTTGTATTCCTCTTCTGAATCAGATTCTGGATGATTATCCTGAAGTGTATCCATCTAAATTCTGGTAAATTATATCTCTGAAAATGGTTCTACCAGGGTATTTTGTATTATCTCTTTATTTTGAAATGCCCGTTATATGTTTAGCATAAATAATAACTTGTACAACACAGTTCTACAAACAAAAATCATCAGCAAATTATTAATAATATATTTTTACATTAGTACATAAAAGATAGGTAGATGTCTAGAAATTTTATGACGTTTCTGTACAGTTAGATAACAATCACGCTTAAATAAACGGACTTCAAATAAAGCAATACCTTATTTAATGTCAATGGTTCAGTAATTTTAGTTCTTATTAAGTATAATAATGCTTATAAGTTAACACATTGACAGTTCTAATGGTTTTTGACATAACTAGTGTTTTTTCTTTGTCAGCAACTACCTACACTGTTACAAAAATGCAAATGCAAAGCCTGCTCTGAATCATAAAGCAAAAAAACAGACTATATGTAAATGGATAAACCAAAACAAAATACACGTGTAGCCATAAAGTATGATACCGACGTGTTATAAGACAGCACCTAAAAACGGATTCATATACCGTGGAAATGAAAGTAAATAGTAGACACTAATAAGTAAAAGAAATTCACACATTAGTATATCTGGGAAAATATAGATTTAAAAAGCACACACTCGGTTAGAATGAATTCGAATCCTTAGACTGAGCAACGTACTGTCATCAAATGGGGCGATGATGATGTTGATGATCTCCATGCAACAATAATTCAATTCAAATATTGCACTAATAAATTGCATAACACATTCTTTCTTTCGCTCGGTAATCTCATCTACAAAATATTATGAACCGTTTTCATTCAAAATGTCTAACATATCCACCATCAATACCATACGTTATTTGTCTCTTTCACGACTAGTATTAGATATAAAGAACATACGCCAAGCTCCTTCTTCATTTCAATTAATTGTGTAATTTCTATGTATTTTCAAATTTTGTGAATATTTTTATACGAAGTACACAATATGTTTGGGTGGAATTTATTTTTCGACTACTGAAATCTGTTTTCTATAACGAAATGGTTACAAAATGAGAATAATTTTACATTTGTGAAAAATATTGCTAAACGAAGATTCTTACTTCACATAAACTATCCCTTAAATAAATGGGCATTATTAACCCATTAGGGTCACTTTAAAAGGACGCGCATATAATCAGTCATGCCTAATCTTTTACTAACCTGGTGACCTGAGCCGACTTGCATATGCACGTGATTGGAAGGACTACTTGTGCATTGTATTTTGCTACAGTTGGTTGTCTTTTATCTATTTGTAATTATGGTGGTCTTTGTATTCAATAAGAGATAGAGGGTAAGTTAATTTCAATTATTTCTAATTTATATAATTTCGTGTAATTTATTTTATTCGCAATCACATTGTAATGTGTCAATTTCATGACATGACAACAGCTGGGAACTAGATGATTACTTGAAACTAGCCAGGAAATTATTACATACCCCGAAAAATATTACATACCTGAAGAGTGGGGTGTTTCCATGGTAACAAAACATTGAGTGTGTTGTTTTCATGGTAACAAAAATATTAGCTACATCAAGATATCTATTATTCAGAATTCAATTGTAGTTATTTTTAAAATTGGATGATTGCAAATAAAATAGTATACATACCACGGTGGAAAGTTTCATCCCTGTCTCGAGATAAAGTTAACCTCGACGCTACTCGTCTCGGTAAACTACCTAATTTCTCGACAGTAATGAAACACTTCCCACCTCGGTATGTAATATACTATTTTATTTTGTGTACACTTAGAGAGCCCTACAATTCAGTTATTCAGAGATGTTATGTTTCACCACATTTGCCTTTATATTATAAACGATTTCTTAAAGCACTCTGTGACTATAAACATCTAAGTGATTTTGTATTTTATACTGTCTATATCAACTGTGGACTTTTTGGAAGAAAAAGATGTTAGCACATCAGTAATAGACATGTTGAAACAATAGACGACAGAAACGATACGGAAGATCATAGTAATGGAAGCTAGTGTAGTGCTTCGGTTCCACGAGACTTGTTAAAATTTTCGAGACCGAGACCGAGACTTGAGCGGTCTCGGTCTCGATCTCGTCGCGAGCCTAGATTTTTTGTAACATTTTATTCTTAAAAAATTACTTATTATAAGTTATACGGAAAAAAGCAGTTATGTGTACTATTTGCATACCGAGGGCAAGTATTCGCAGGTGCGAGAAATACATTAGAAATGCTGCACTGACATGATTTAAAAATCGAATTGGGGGAAGTACCGACTAATGAATCACCTCATTCGAACACAATATGTTCTATTTTAAGATTTGCGATTAGTAGAACGTCATCTACATCGGAATACCAAGCAAGGTTACATCCAATTTCTTTTACGTGTTAAAAATGGAGCCAACACAATTGAAGGGACGTAAAAGAATTTTATCAACTAGTAGTGACGAAGAGTCGATTGACGCACAAGTGGTAGCGCAAACTTCTATGAACATCTACGAAGCCACGCCTAGCTCTAGTAGATTTGTGGCTAAGAGCAAGACTATTAAATTTTCAATTTTTTTTAATTTGAAGTTACTGAAGGTGTGAATCTTGGCGTATGTAATGTGTGCAAAGGAAAAGTTACTAGCATTATAATGAAGGACGGAAATACACTGGCCTAAAAAAACATATACTTTCTCCACATAAACAACAATATGTAAAAAAGTTTGGAGGAGCTGATTCTCCAAAAACGATGACTATGCCGGAGATGTTTAAAAACCTAAGTACGTAGTTCTAATTAAATTAAAAACATAAAAATACGGCAAACAATTAATTACATTTGCATCATAAATTGTTAAATTAGTATACAAGTCGTTTGTGCGCTTTAGATTGAAGAATCCATGACCAAAACAAAGAATTTTGATGATATAGCTGTATCTTGGTTGGCGTCTAAATACCTGCCATTCAATTTCTTTGAGGATTATGCAACGCAAGATCTTTTAAAATTTTTAAATCCTACTGTCGTGTTGCCTAAGAAGGGCGCAATGAGAAATTTTGTTTTAAATACATTTAAAGCCATGCAAACCAAAGTAATCTGTCTTTTAAAAACTACAAAAAGCAAACTTTCGTTCACAGTACAGTGACTATACTATACTTGGCGCAGCGAACAAATAGAGTGGCTTATGCAACCCAAATAACATATTTCAAAGCTGACTGGATCAGTATTTGAATAATAATTACTAAAGAATCAGAGATGGCGGTTCTCATAATTAGACTTCATTTCTTCTGACATTAAATAATTTTTTGAGGTTATGATACAGTTAGAAACTTGAAAAGCATGACATTTGTGCACTTGTAATATGTAGACAATAATGAGATTTACCAAGCTCTAGGCCACATGCCTACATATTACACGTGCACAAATGTTATTCTTTTTAAATTGGTCGAAGTTTCTATTTGCATAACCTCAAACAATTATTTAATGTCAGATGAAATTAAGTCTAATTATGAGAACCGCCATCTCTGATTCTTTAGTAATTATTATTCAAATACTGATCCAGTCAGCTTTGAAATATGTTATTTGGGTTGCATAAGTCACTCTATTTGTTCGCTGCGCCAAGTATAGTTCACAGTAGATGGTTGGACAAAGGTTACTATGGAATTACTTGTCATTATGTAGATGATGAATGGAAACTTCAATCCTTGGCTGTTGACTTTGCCCTTCTCATGGGAAACACACTGAAGAAGAGATTGCAAAGATTTTCTTTAATGTTATGTCGCAGTACGAAATTGCCAATAAAGTTCAAAGTATTACCATGGATAATGCAGCTGCAAATTCAAAATTCATTGAGGAACTAGGAAAATTATTAAGAGATATCAATATTGTTTTTAATACTGAAACACAACATTTCCGTTGTTTTGTTCATATCATAAACTTAGGAGTTCAAGTACTAAAATTATTAAAATGCCAAAACTTTGAAAGTGACATAGAAATTGAGGATGAAAATGACATTGAAGACGACACTTCAGTAATCGGTAAATTAAGAATAATCTTCATTAAAATTCAACGATCTGAACAATGGAAAAATAAATTGAAAAACGTTGTGAAACAACAAATGTAAAATATCTTACGCCTTGCATCGATGTTTCAACCCGTTGGAACTCCACTTACGATATAATCAAAATGGGTTTAGATATGCAACTAGCTTAAACGTTCTATGCGAAAATAATGATGATCTGAAAAATTTTAAAATTAATGCAGAGGATTGGGCTCTATTAAACCGAGTAAATTTATTCCTACGAAATTTCAAATTTGTGTCGACAATTCTTGGCGGTGAAAAATATGTTACTTTGCCGTCTGTAATAGTAGCTTTTAATATGTTATTGGGCAAAATAGAATTAAAGGTGCAAGAGCTTGACAATACAGAAAACAGAAGCGAAACCGACGAACAATTATTATTAGCGTTCCAAGCAGGTAGGGACAAACTACTAAAGCATTATAAGAAAAGTAATTGGATTTATTGCACACACCTCGATCAGATGATGATTTCATTCTGATCAGCTTCAGAAAGACCATGCACTCGAGCACGTACTTGACATTGGTGCATTGTACGAAAGCGAACCCCAAACACATGAAGATAATTCGCGTCTAGAAATACTTGAATATTCGTATGCAAAAAGAGCTACCAAAAGTGAAAATATCTTAGAGTGGTGGGTGAATCATGAATGTACCTTCCCAAATCTTTCCAGAATAGCGTAAAATTTTTTGTCTATCCCTGCGACTTCTGTACCAGTGGAAAGATTATTTTCCAAAGCTGATTATCCGCAAACATATGAATTCATTAAATGACGAATCAGCACGAAGTTTGCTTTGTATTAATTCTTGGATAAAATGCGACTTGAGAGGAAAGACTGTATAAGTTATAATTTGTATTGTAATTACTAATTACTAATTATGTCTTCTGCCTGGTTCCATCGCATCTGCGATACGATTTTAAATGCATATACTAATTTGGTTTTCATTTCAATTATATCTTTATCTTTTATAAAATGTTTATATTATCATATTTTAGAAATAAAAATGTTCAGTTCAAATGAAATAAATTGCAGTTTGTGTTACATGTTTAGTATGACTGTCGAATGTTGTAACATCAAATTTTACTTTGCATATTAAAAATTTGTTGAGAGTCTCGTCGATACCGAGACCGAGACCTACAAAATTTTTCGAGACCGAGACCGAGACTGAGACTTGGCATTTGAACCGAGATCGAGATCGAGACCACTATAAGTCTCGAGTCGTCGAGACCGAGACTACCTCGGTCTCGGTCTCGTCTCGACGAGACGAAGCACTAATGGAAGCGACGACGACCACAAAAAAGATTTGAATTAGTTTGCTATTCCATCTTTCTGAACAAGGATATTGCGCCACTGAAACAATACAAGAAAATATATGTAAAAAATATCCACTTTACCAGCGTAAGTACATAAATCAAACAAGTAGAGACACTCACTGTCTGTTCCTTTGATGTCCAAATACCGATTTGAATAACCTTTAAACGGCTCCTGGGGGGAGTACTTTTCGATATTACCAACAGATGGCGCCAATATTTTACCACATCAAGGTTCGGATAGAGTCCTTGTATAATATTAAAATTGTCTTATTACTAGCTGTTACCCGCGACTTCGTTCGCGCGAGGTTCGTTATTTGTGTATTAAATAATGACTAATTATTTTCTGTCATCCCATCCTATCCCATCCTATCCCCGTTCCCGCCCCCGTCCCTTTCTCCGTCCCCATCTCCGTACCGTCCCGTCCAGTCCCATCCCTTCCCGTCCCGTCCCGTCCCTTCCCGTCCAGTCCAGTCCCGCCCCGTCCCGTTCCGTCCCTTCCCGTTCAGTCCCGTCCAGTCCAGTCCCATCCCGTCCCGTCCAGTCTCGTCCCATCCCGCCCCGTTCCTTCCCTTATGTCATGTCCACCGTCTTGGACTTAAAAATAAATGCCATTTTCGCAATAACGTCCCAAAAAACCTCAATAACGACACCCATATCGTATTTTAGGCTTATTTACCCCATTTCACCCCCTAAGGGGTTGATTTTCGGAGAATCACGAAATATGTGTTTGCTTATTTGTGTTTAGGAGTACTCCTACGAAGTTTCAAGTCGAAATGTGTATTTAATATTATTTCCCCATACAAAATTGGAACCCCCATTTTACCCCTTTAGGGGTTAAATTTCGAAATATCCTTCCTTATTCCTTGAATAAATCATAAAGGGAACCTCTGTGCAAAATTTCAGCTTTCTAGGTACACGCGTTTGGGCTGGGCGTTGATGTGTGAGTGAGTGAGTGAGTCAGGGCTTTCAGTTTTATATACCCGTATATAGAAGATTAATATGAAGAAACTCTAGGTGGGGATAAAGTCACTAAATCACGTTAGCTAACGTTGGGACATGTAGGTGATTTGTTTTGGATCCACAAATCCGGGAGTACTTGATTTTTGCCGATTTTAAACTTTATGCATAATTATTTCAAATAAAATATATTGTTAAATCACATGGTTCTTGATTTATGGATCCAATGGCTTATCTCTAGTTGGTACTACAGTGGCTATATAAGGACAGTGTGGTCAATTTTAAAACGACAGCCATTTTGAGTCGTTTTTGCTACAGCCAGCCACGCCCTTAGATAAGAGTTCTGTGCACGGCCTGTTGAATTGTAAGACAAACGTCACCCTGCTAAATTATGACATAAACGCCACCAGTTAATTTAGAGGAATAGAATATTCAGTGTTACATAGCCCATAAATTCTCTTTATTTGTTCCTCACTTGTAAACATCAATTTATCAAGTCACTGTATTAATCAAGAAAGTTTATTTTAACAAGTTACTAACTTCTAAAATCTTTACAAGTTAACTGTCAGTTTTACAAGCGTGCTCATAGATAAATGATAGCGTGCAAAGCCAGAGTTGTCTTCCTTAGTATGTGTCATTTGATGAATTTAGTTGCTTGTCAGTTTGACATTTTGAATAAATGGTAAATTTCTAGTTATTTACAAGTGAGGAACAAATAAAATATTCAACAATACATGCAAGGTAACAGGTTTTACTGGCTCAAGAAGGTGACTGGCTCGCCTGCGGCTCGCCGTCATATCCTTCTATTCGCCAGTAAAAACCCTCTTACCAAGCTAGTAATGTTAAATACTATTAATTTGATGCAGTAATATTTGGCATTAGGACATTTATAATAGTTATTTACTATACAAGTGAGATGTGAGCATCATTAATATACGAGTGTGTAAGTTACAAACGAGTGCGTAGCACGAGTTATGTAAGCACACAAGTATATTAATGATGCATTATCACACATGTATTGTACAAAATTTTATCTACAACTGTCTAAAATTGAAAAAAGTGCGTTAAGAGAAATGTCAGATCTGTCATTTTCAAAAATATTTTAGTAGGCAAATGTCATTATGTCATTCATTTGACACTATTTCAGTTAGGTAATACACCATTCAGTTCGGTAATAAATCTATTACATTGAGTGGTGTAATGAGCTTCATTACCTAACGGAAATAGTGTCAAATGAGTGACGCAATGAGTTACTTATCCCACTGGAGTAGATAATAGTTATTTACTATACAAGTGGGATAACAGCATCATTAATATACGCGTGTGTAAGTTACAAACGAATGCGCAGCACGAGTTATGTAAGCACACAAGTATATTAATTATGCATTATCACACATGTATTGTACAAAATTTTATCTACAACTGTCTAAAATTGAAAAAAGTGCATTAAGAGAAATGTCAGATCTGTCATTTTCAAAAATATTTGAGTAGGAAAATGTCATTATGTCATTCATTTGACACTATTTCAGTTAGGTAATACACCATTCAGTTCGGTAATAAATCTATTACATTGAGTGGTGTAATGAGCTTCATTACCTAACGGAAATAGTGTCAAATGAGTGACGCAATGAGTTACTTATCCCACTGGAGTAGATAATAGTTATTTACTATACCTACCAGTGGGATAACAGCATCTTTAATATACGTATGTAAGCACACAAGTATGTTAATTATGCATTATCACACATGTATTGTACAAAATTTGATCTACGACTGCCTAAAATTGAGAAAAGTGCATTAATAGAAATATCAGATCTGTCATTTTCAAAAATATTTTAGTAGGAAAATGTCATTATGTCATTCATTTGGCACTATTTCAGTTAGGTAATACACCATTGAGTTCGGTAATAATTCCATTACATTGAGTGGTGTAATGAGCTTCATTACCTAACGGAAATAGTGTCAAATGAGTGACGCAATGAGTTACTTATCCCACTGGAGTAGATAATAGTTATTTACTATACGAGTGGGATAACAGCATCATTAATATACGTGTGTGTAAGTTACAAACGAGTGCGTAGCACGAGTTATGTAAGCACACAAGTAACTGACAAATGAGTGTAAAACAATACAAGGGCCGCATTTGTACTGTTCTTGCACTCAAGGCGATTTTCAACAGTTCTTCAAAACGTAGCGGACAACAGTTCATGTATGGTTCTCGGTCTTCATATTTAAAATGTTGTGGCTATCTCAGCTTCAAACGCCCTTTTTGGCGTTTTGTATTGTTCTTGCACTCATAGATTCAGAGGAATCACGAAAAAATCATCTTTTAAAATTTCTTCAGATCTTCACGTTTCAGGGTCCCTAAATGAGGAAAAACAGATTTTCCCAATTTTGTCTGTTGACGGTACATATAACTCAAAAACTATTTGTTGGAGGAAGATGATATTTTGCATGCAGATTATATATCTACCTCGCATGAAATTGTGAAAAATCGCACAAGTATATACAAGGTGAGTAGCTTAATTTTTTTTTATTACCTGAGAAATAGATAAAAGTAATTATTTGCACATAGGCCAGGCTTTACACTTGACGAAAATAGAGCCCAACAAATATATGGTAATGCCGTAAAAGAGTTAACAAGTTTGAACAACAAGTCCGTTCTATTAAATACAGCCGCGCATCGCAAAGCCGGGAGAGATCCTCGATGAGCCGGTGGATCAGGCGCCCGGATTTAAATTCGCGTTCGCAGGCGCTATAGTTCGAATCCGATCGCCCATTTTTTGTTTATTTGAAATTGGTTTAATTCGCATTTCCAACTGTTTCCTATTATTGTTTCAGTATTATTATGAACATGAAGATATTTGTACCCCTATTTTCCTCTGATTTTTAAACTTGTTTAATGTCACAACGTCCACTTGCGTAGGAAGTTCTGAGTAAAGCCCTTTACAGATTTTTTTGTATTTATTTTAGTCCTAAAACACTTACTTTATTTTTCAGATCCACCAGCAACTTCACACACTAATGGGTAAAAAATAGGTATACTCATCTAGCATTTACTAATGAGTGACTTTATAAAATGTTAACTAATTATGTGCTTATTTATAAAAATTGTAGCAAAGAAGAAATAAAAATTTTATTTTTGAAGCGCAGCATTCTTTTTATAGATAAATTACTTTTCCGTCGACCTCCCTATAAAATGTGATTTTACGGACGCATTTGGGTACCAAAAATGCCACTTTTTTGGACACCATAAATTTTTCGTCCGCAAACACTTTTCGTCCGTAAATGCTTTTCGTCCGCGAATGCTTTTCGTCCGCAAACACTTTACGGCCGCACTTTACAGCCGCAAACGCTTTTCGTCCGTAAACACTTTTCGTCCGCAAACACTTTTCGTCCGTAAACGCTTTTTGTTCTCAACAACTTTATAATTCGGACTTCACTTTAATTTTTTTTCAAATTATGACGGTCGACGGAAAAATTTAATATGCACCTCGGACGAAAACTGCTTTTTATGGCCTTGCCTGATTGCTTGCCTCGGCTATCGCCTCGGCCAGCAATTGCAGGCATCATCCATAAAAAGCCAATTTTTCGTCCTTGATGCATAAATAACTATTAAATCGGCATTATTCGATGCTGATAAAATTCTGATACGTTTTACATGCACGCTGTACTATAACAGGGCTAAATATTGTTTTAAATATCAAACTCGTTTAGGACTCACACTGTAAGTTGTTGATTTATGTGAACACGGCCCTGTGTCAAGAGGTTGTTTCTAAAATTCTCCAAGTCTCTTATTATGTTATTTAAAAAAATCTGAAAGATTCTATAAAAGCTTCAATATCTCCAATAATTTTTTTACAATAAGACAACAGACCATGCGTCTATAAAAACTCAACAGTTTCCCCATTTCAAAAAATCTTAGCCTTTTTATTATTTTGATACGTGAAATACTACATTGCAAAAAATGTAATGTGCGGTAATCAATAGAGCTTTAAAAGTGATTTTTTAAAACTACTTCCATTATGGGCTTTGATTTCCTAACCGGCGCAATTTATAGGGTTAAGTAATTGAAAAATAACTCTAAAAGCAAGTGATTACTATTATTATTGTAAGTAGTTGTTGTCGTTATTATTATTATTAATGGAAACAGGCTTTACTAACAGAATTGATAAAAATTGAAGTTTCAGTACGATAATGCATGTTAAACAAAGCTAACGAAACTAAGAAAATCAATTTTTAAGTAAAACAGTGCGCAGCGTAAGGCGCTTTGGTTTTATAAAGCAATGCAACCGCCCGCAAATAAATAATTTTACATCGATTAGAAATCCCGCCTTATTCGTGTAATTTAGTATACCTTATTATTTTTCTATCCACAATTAAAAAAAACAATAGTAAGATATGTAAAATGACAAAGTGTGTAATTGCGGTTTCCAGACTAGAAAGAAAATTGTTACCAAAAACTCATAGATGTTGACACATTGTTGTGAGTGTACGTACACTCACGATCATTGAAAATGAACAGGGTTATGCAAAACATGTTCCATATTTGAAACAATGTTTTAAGAAGCCTACTATTATTTTCAAAAATGTTATAGAACTGTCGATGTAAATAATATTTCTGATCATGTATAGACCGTTCAGAAAACGTAAATCAACTACTGAAATGTTGGTTGCATAGCCCTGTTCATTTTCAATGATTCTTTGTGTACTACATACTAATTTAGAAGCATATTACCCCGCATATTCAAACAACCAATACCGTGATACTATTTATCTTATACTAAATTTCAAATAAGAATGCAGTAGATGGCGTTCTGAACTCAAACTCAGTTTTACACTAGAAAAATATAAGTTCGTGTTTTACAATAATTTTGTCCCATATAATTCAAATATACGCTGTAGGCCAACTTCTATTATCCACTATTTATCTGTTTTCCTTTTATATTTTTAGGATTCATACCGAATGTCAAATTGACAATTTTGAAAAAATATTTGATTTTCAAATGGTTGTAATGACGACTTTGTTTTGACCAATCACGGCCATAGTTATGATTACTACTTAGCTCCAAGTACTGCATGCTTATTTGAAATTTAGTATAGTTTCTACGTAGATAATTGTGTTCAGGTGATACATTAATTCGAGGTTAGCAGGTTAGGTTTTGCGTCAGTCTGTGTCAAAACTGACGCAAAACCTAACCTGATAACCTCGAATTTGACATAGACTTACAGTGCTACCAACATATTAACATCTTACTATGGATACATTTTTGATATCACCTCATATTTTATTTAAATTTTACTTTTTATGGCCGTGTCGTTACGATTTTCTTGCCGAATCTACATTCTAGCATTAATTCATGTTCGGTAATGTTCTTATATCGTGCACAGAATAACGTAATCGGCCCTCGCGTACAGCTCGTGCCGATTAATACGATGATTTTTGTGCACTCTCAAAAATTACCGGAAAGAAGTGATAATTCCTGTAACTTGAATGTTACCAAATCTTCATTTCTCGAGGTAATAGTATGTAGAGCAATATTCTTACCGATACCACATGCGCTCGCCAATCGCTCCTGTTTTTGCAAAAGTATTCGTGAGCTCGAAAAAATTAGCGGCAATATTCAGTATAAGTACTATTACACCATATTACAAGCGAGAATATGTCAAAAAATTAATATTGCTATAGATCGTTCCATATTTCATATTCAGTACGGTCAGCATAGGGCAATGTAATTCTTACATTTTACGTCTTACGTTTTCTGGCGGACGTAGCCACTTTTCGGCAGCGACCGATGGTCTAAGTTTGCTTGAAGTAATTCCAGATGCGGATAAGACGAAGCAAGCTATTAATAGTTGTTAAGTGCCCTGAAATACAAAAGCGGAATTTATTTATGATTAACAGGTGCGTATTAACGTCCAAGGAGATTTGTGCTGAAATGTGGCAACGTCGTACTGCATAAGAGCTTGTACTGAATTTGAAGTATGGAATGATCTATAGATTGGTAGTTTTTCATTTTAATGGAAAATTAGTATACAGGGCGCTGCATTGGCGGACACAACACACGAAATCCCATGCTAATTACTAAGCATTCAAATATTGGCTTTCCTAATTATTTTACAGGATTGATTTCCTTTATATCCAGAATAATGCGTAATTGCCATGACTTCTGTCGGTTTAATAATGATAACAATTTAAATGTCAAAATTTAAAGGCGGTTAAAAATGTGCCAGAATTTAATCGCTGCTGAAATTACACAAATTGAGTCATCACGTTGTGTTCTTTACAAAATCTAAATGGAATATTGCTGTAAAACCTAACAGATAATAACATTTATTAGATACAAGGTAAAAATACAGTTTGCGTTTTCTTTACACTTTCATATTTTGGATTGTAATGTAGATTAAAATTCTGAAAAACTTTAGCCCTGTATCAGCAAACTAAAAAAGTAAAAACCATTGTCCATGCACAATTCTAAAGAAGATTTTAAATTATAGATTTACGATTTTAGTATTTAATTTCACAATAACATCGTCGAAAGCACCGATATTATAATTTTAAAAACAAGGTAAAGCCAATTTTTCATAAGACTACATTAAAATGCTGATTTCTATTGAGATATGGCCTTTGTCCAGCAATTCATTTTTCAAAATATTATGTTATAAGTTATAATAGACTACACATTCCGAATAAATTGGATAAAATACATACGTTTCAGTTCAGAGTAAATCCATAATTGGCTCTCATTGTTTATAGTACCTGATTAAATCACCCTTTAACTGAGTGATTTGTTTTACAGTAATTATAAATAAGGACATAAGATATATCATTGTACCTAGGTTACTATATTTGTTAAATAAAACAACATACTTTAAAGTAAACTTTGCACATTTTCGGAAATCTGTATGAATTACTCTGCCGTTATACTAAGTTGCTTTATTTCCACTTTTGCACTACTAGAGTGGTGTAGAGGATTTTGTTATATTTTTTTGTTAGAATATATTATTTATCTATATGTGCATTTTAAAATAAAATAAAATAATTGTTAAGAAAAATATGACATATTGCCACCATAACCACAGCAGTAAATTTAAACCAATACAGCAGCATTTATAATATAAATAAATGAAATTAAAAATACACTTTCAGCGTTTGCTATTTAAATAGATTATATTTGTCGCGTTACTCTATCCTAACAGATTATCTCTACATATTATTTCCATTTAATTTAGTAAATTAAATAGCTTTCTATGCATCAAGAGCAAAAAGTGCATGTTTATGGCACGCAGCATAATTTATCCTAGGAGGCGAAGTCGCTAAAATTACATTAGAAACTATGCAAAAAGCTGTCATTTTTTACACGATCGTAAAGAAACGAGTTTGTAAAGCTTTTGTTCGACATCCCATAATATTATGTTGCATTCTAGAACCGGAAATTTCTGGAACAATTTTCTTTTTTCAGTTAGAAGCTTTTCCTTATTAGGATGGAAATCATTAACACGTCAAACCTTACGGTATATTTGGACTCTGCAGTTATGAGTGATTGTGAAAAATTTATGTTTATGCCCTAATAAAAACTTAACCAAAGAATACATATAATCTAATTTATTTCATAACATTTATTTGGGTTTATCTATTCAGTTCTATTTGATTTATTAATATTACATTAATTTTTATTAGCTATAACTATTAAAATACTGTATCAATTAATGGAAACCGCTTGGAACAGTTTATATTTTAATTTTAATTTTAAGAACACTTTTTTTGGTATTCAAAAAGTATAATGCTTAACTTAGGAAATAACATAACGACTTTTGAATATATAAAAAGAACAAAATTTAGTTTAAAGAAATTGTCATCTTTGTGTAACTATAGTAATAACACAATTCTGAACTAAATATCTATTACAAAAGAATAACATAATAACTAATCACATAGGTGCAGTGATTATAGATATATTTTTTCAATTTATAAATAATGACAACCTATTTTTTTATTTATCGACATACGTAACATAATTTTTGAGTTCACTCTGATAAAGATGGTTTAAATAAGGCATAAGGCATATTGGCATCAAAGAGCCTTCTAACTTACTTTATATGTATGGCAATAGAGTATTTATTTACCTAATCATTTAATTACATATAAACAAATAAACGTCCAAATATCCATGCAAATGAAACTTACAAATCGCGTGAACTCAGTGGAAGACGTCGGAACCTCTTGATCCTGGTTCATCCCTTGCACGAGTTTATTTCAAGAACACCATAATTTTCTTTAAATTTCTTTATTTAGTGGAAGTTATTGCCAACTGATGGACGTGGTGTTCATCGGTGTTATTTGGCTGAGCTTACTACTGAAAATCACGGAGATGACAGCCTGCGTATGATAACGTGAAGGATAGCGACGCCGTGTAGCACCTGGACGGCGGTGGGGGTGCAACGACGCCCCTTTAACAAAACACGCCCTTTTGAGATCACAAGTGCATATTTGGCTGTGAATTATTTAATTGTTTTAATAAGTCAGAAGCGATAAAAGCTATAGCACGGGATGGCCATGGAATACTTTTGCGTTGCAAACTTTTTCGCTGCATTTAAATGTACAAGTTTAATTTGTGTAATGGAGAATGCTTTTAAAATAATATTTAGTTAAATTAATAAAACAGGCAAAATCCTTTTAGCTTAAAAACAAAGTTTCATCAGCTCAAAAGAGTAATAAAAATACAAAAAACCGTTAAAAACGTTATTGTTTAAAAAAATAAAAACATTTTGTTTTCAAAAATCAATTAGTACAAAGTTAAACATTAGTAACTTTAATAAAGTATGTTTTTTCAGTTCACTAGCTTCCTACAACTAAAGTATTATTTAAACATCTCCACGAAATCGAAATCCATGGAACTGTATAAATGTATAACATTAGTATATTTATGAAAAATATAACAGGATTTGAATAGTAACGAATATAACAGCTAATTATTAGCGACATATATGTATTATCGTTAAATTAAACAGAAACAGGAAGTAAAGAGTAAACAGTATATAAAAATAAAACAATAGGTCAATATAATGAAAGAAATAAATTCTAAACTAACATACTCTTAATTTCATAAACGGACGATACAGTGGCCATGCTATCTGCTTAATAACATATTTTCATTGACATTTTAAACTCTAAAAACAACCTATTTGAATATACAGCGTGCCTAACGGCGTACGCAACGAAAGTTCGTTAATTTTTAATTTTAAATTAAAATAAATAGCGCTTTAACCCAAAACGAATCATACATTATAATACAGCCAAAATAGAATCATCTACGTACAGTAAGATATAAATAAATGCGTAGCACAGTCTATGCAAGAGCCACGTTGGTCTTTAGCTAAACTTATCATTGTCGTTTGCATATGTTATTAATAGTGTCAGCCAAATAGTCGAATAGTTGCAGGGGGGCCACATATTGACTGTACCGCGAGTGGTTTCCCTCTTAGAAGTCTAAATATTTAATCGAATCTTTAACAACTGCAGCCTTGTGCACAGGCGCATTGTCCTGCAAAAGCAAAAATAATCTTATTTTCAAAGCGGTTTTCTTTGATAGACTCCTGTAGTTTTCTCAAAAATTCACTGTAATAAACCCCTTTTACTGTCTTATGGGGAAGGTGATCTATAACCAACATTTCTTCACAATGCCAGAAAATCGTGGCCTTTAATTTTTTAATGTTGGTGTTTCCATTGCATGGAGTCTTTTGTACTCTCAAATTCAAAGTGAGAAATCTACGTTTCATCTCCGGTTACATATCTACCAGTAAAATCCTTTACTTCTCTTTCACAAGCATCCAAAAATTGTTGCAAAAATTTAACTCCGAGATGCTTATCGAAGGGAGTCAACATTCGGGGTACCCATGCTGCGCTCACTTTTGATATCCCTAAATGTTGGCGAATTATGTTAAAAACTAATGTTTCGGCTACCTGGCGAATTCTAATTCGTGGATGGGACGTTCACTGCGAGAGTCACCTTCTGAAGACTTTCTATCCCACCTAAATTGTTTGAATCAAAGTGTAACGGTTTTGTAAGACTTTGCAAATTTACTGTAAATAGCAGACATTTTATGATGTATTTGTTTTGGCGAATTTCCTTATTTCATGAGGAATGTTATGATTGTCGATTTTATCCATAACTTAAGATTGGCAGTAAACTTTAAAAAATACAACTTCGACACTAGCGATACTATATTAATCTTACTTAGCAAATAATTGTTTGACACTTCAAAGAATAATTATACAAATTTGTTTTAGATTCCATGGCCTCCTTGGTAGTCAAGTACCTTAGATATCAAACGTTCCTCGTACCTTTGGCATGTCCGTTCTAAATATGAAGAAGTTCTAGATATAAATTGTTTATAACTGCACTAAAAGCTGTGATAAATGCATTTTTTTGTCACGTTCTTGTTGCTCATGTGATTATATATTCTTCCCACAAACACAGCTATTTTTAATTTTTTGTTCCCTTTTCGACATCAACTTAATGTATATAGTCTGTTCAGTAAACATAAAAACACAAAGTGACCTTTGCTTTCCAAAATTTCGTGAGTGTACTTCCAGAATGTTATCTTTGCCTAGGAATTTACTTACAAAAAGTTACTAAATGTAAATAACAACATTTAAGAATATTATACAAATACTGTGTTGGATATTATTGACGTAGCGTTTATAAATAGGTATTTTTATTACATTTTATAAAACTTCAGGTGAGAATTTCTAGAAAAATATCTACTTTGACACTGACAATGAGAAATATTAATTGTCATTTTTAAATTCAAATCTGCCTGAAACAGGCGTAGAAACCTTTGCAAAACAAAATACAGAATCCCTAGTACAAAAATTATATGCACATACCAACTTCAAAAAATACAATAGCTATTTAGGCAACAAGTGCTAAAAGTTGAGGTTTATGCACGAGACATGAGAATTATAAAACGAAGCCGAGTTGCATACAATATTTTTTTACGACCTTAAATTTACTGTTATTAATCCATAAATGTCGATTTAACACAATTTTGCATCTACGACAGTTATAATTTATGTCATAATAAACAGTCGGCATTGACGCGCAGGTGAATGTTTGTGGAGCCAGTACTGTCAAAGTCAGTTATCAAAGGTAATTATTAATACTACACATCTGACTGCATTCATTACATAACGCTTTAATTGTTTAAAAACACTTCCAGTTCGAAATTGTGGTTTATAACCTCACTTCACTTTATAGCACACATGCGTTAAAAGTAAACAGCTGATCTCTTTAAACACGCTAAATTATAAAACGTCACTTTTAGTGAAACAAGCTAGTGCTCAAAGGCCTACTTTTAGTAGTGGTCGTAGAAAAAATATGTTAAGAGTCGGTCTGTTCATATAGACTGATATAACTTTAGAATATCTATTTCGTATACATAAACTGATTAATTGCATGTTTTTCAAGAGCGACCAACATTGAGGATACACAGCCTAACCATGGACAGGCAGCCTGTGTAATTTCATTTATACTTCAAGAATTCTAGATTTAAATTGTCGCAACCAAATAATTAGAAAACTATTAGAAGAATTATTTCTGTATAATAGTATTAAATATAACATAGCCAACAGCAACTAAATTTAGGTATAAAATATTTTAGAAACATTTTTATTATTAAACTGCCACTATCATTGTCAGCTATTTTTTATAGGATCAGCTATTTTATCAATTTACTTATGCTGATAGAAATCTAAATTATTTTTTTGTTAGATATGAATAAAATAATTATTATAATTTGAAATCCATAGAATGATTTTAATAATGTAATTAATTTCGAAATTTAAAATTAAGTTTTCGTCTTATGATTGACTGCTTAAAATGTAATATGCAAAATACAGCAAGCTAAATAACTTTAAAATACAAGTGGAAAATAGACATCAATACATGTTCAGATATAGAAAAATCTGGCGTGATACACTCCCACAACTTCCTTTTACAGTGATCTTATAATTAGCCAAAAATTTGATTTTTAATTTCTAAGTGTTTGTCAAAAATTTTCAAAAATTGCAAAATTCTACAAAACGGTACAAAATAGAGAGTTAGTTGAAGCGACAATTTTTTTCTAGAATTTCAAGCTGAATTAAAAAATGTAATAATATACCGGGTGTGGTATTTAAAATAGGAGTTAAAGAAAAAATAGAAAAGAAAACAAAAGAAACCCATTTTAGAAGTATTCAACTGGAAAATTACCTATCTCACATCAATACACATTAAAAATGTAAGAAAAATATAAAGTTTGAAAAAATCGAAACAAATTGAAAAATCACAAGAGTAAACACCTACTTCCGGTTATGAGATTTTCTTCAAAAGCTTGCTGTCTCATCTACATAGTACATAAAACTTATATATGAAGTTTCAATGCCATACCTCTTTTCGGTTTTGAGATATTCTGTTCACAGACACACAGACAGACACACAGACAGACACACAGACACACAGACAGACAGACAGACAGACCAATGAAAAAAAATATGTTTTTTTGGATCAGGGAACTCTAACACGTGAAGATCTGTTGAAAACTCAATTTCGAATTTTTGGGGTGAATCCAATACTTCCTTTATCGTAAAAGAAAGTAAAAAGAGAAATATAGAGAATAGGAACCAAATCATTTAAACTCTTTTATACAAACTGTATATTCTATAATTTATGCATATCTTACGAAACGGTCAAAAATGTGCAGAAATTGAAACTTATACAGTTAATTGACAATAATTAATCTATGTATATTTTGCACAGTTAAGCATTTCTTGTATATTTTAGCAGTTGTGTGCATATTATATCATAAATCTATAAGCTTTTGGTGAAAATTGCCTAGGATTGCTTTCAGATATTCCGAATGTAAAAAATATTGTAAAATTGTTATCTGCTGACAATCTTCGAAGAAAACTACTAAATAATTATGTCCTTAGAAAAGTGATCAAAATGTATTTAATAAATTTAAATTGCATACATACGAAAAATGGCAAGCTTTTGCTTTCGACGTGGATTACGGTAACGTAATTTGAAATGGAAGGAATGGCTATATTTGGCATTAATTAACAGTTTTGTTAATTCATGCAAAAGTGTAAAAGGTAATTAGGAAGTGCTCATATTTTAGAAAAATTTAATTCAGCAATAAAGAAAAACCTGCTTATACTATCTTAAATAATATAAGCCACGTTTTGAATTGTAAATTTGTTGAGGACCTTGATGTAGCTTCTAATGTTCCTCGTGTATCCGTAGATATTGAAAGATCGTTTTCTATATTAAGTACATGTTTTCAGACAGAAGACATAAGCTTCTTCTTGAAAATTTTTAAAAGAACTTGTAAGATTTTTATGGCGTGTATTTTATTGAAATAATGGCTTAATTCTGATATAAATCGTTCTGAGAATTATTAAAAGGAAAAAAAAATTAAATGCATATTCTCCCTTTTTTAATATTATTATGGTTTATGATTAATCGACCATTCATTAAAACGTTCTTAAGCAAATGAGATGGAGTATGCACATGAATATTTCTAAAATTTTCTACATATTTTTACAAAATAGGATGTATACGTATATTGCTGCAGCTTCACTTTGAGGCGCCATTTATTGCTTTGGCCTTATAGCTTTTATTTTATTTTATCTAAAATAAATATTGTTCTCAGGGTTTTATCAAAATCTTACCTTTTTGTCCAAAGTTTGAGCATGCAATTGTAATAACTTTTTATTATTAGACTCTTATATCTCTGGGCTACTGTTGTAATTAATGTAATTATGACATAAACAATGAAAATCTGTAATGCATAGTATGAGACAATTGTATTTATTAAAAATATATCTGGCTTCATCATATTTTTATAACATTTGTTTATAATACTTGTAAAATAATTAATTGCATTCAAATCAATTTTACACTAATTATACTTAGGTTTACAATGGTAAATTATTTAATTTGTTGTTTAATTGAATTCAACTTTATATTTGTAAGTAGCAGATAAATTCTTCTGATTACTGCTTCCCTTTTTTATATTTGTTTTGTTTCTAAATGAAGTTTTATACACTTACTTGTTAATCTTCTTTCCTCGAGCTCTTTTATCTTTTATGCACTACAATCCACTTGATATCTGCATCAGCTATCCTTTTCAGTCAGCAATCCCTTTTGACCATAAGTTTTATGCACTCACTTAGTCTTTTTCGTTTTCACACTTAATCCTTCAGTATAGCACTACTTATGAGTATGACAATATGTAACTGTACATACCATTATTTTATTATTTAAAATTAACTATTTAATTCAAGTTGAACTTAGACCTGTGTCAATCGAATTCATAAATTTTTACACCCCGTTTGTTCTTGTTATTTTCAAAATACCCGCCAAAAACCTTGGTTATTCTCAACTGATAATACAAATTCTTATATTTTTAATCTTTATGACTTTTCTAGTTGTCATTAATCATACTTTTTAGGTTAACAGTTCTCAATGTCTGTCTCCAATGATATGACGACACCAACCCTTCCACAAACCCAACATGTAAGAATTAAACTTTTGTGTTACATTTTATGATAATATTTACTTCTTTTAGATAAATCGTGACTAATAGAATAACCTTCAATTAATTTGAATTACAATTGCAACCACAACTGGGCTATTTACAAATGAACTGCAAATACCGTTGTAGAAAATAGAAATTCCAATGATAAAACGAAGTTATTCCAAGCAATATCCTTTTATGAATATTATTAGTAAGCTGCTTTATTATTATTTAGTTTTAAAATGCTACCCACAATCTTTCCTACTGATGACACCATTTTTGCTTTTTTCGGAGTTGGAGAAATGGTGTGTTTCCACCTTGCACTAACTTTTTTTGAATTTAAGCTAGTTGTGAACAATTGCCTCTACACTACTCACGCTTATCCCAACTTCTTCTGACAATTTTCTCACAGTTATCCGGCTATCAGTCCGAATAAGCTAATCAATCGACCCAACATTGTCAGGGATGTTTTCGGTCTTCTCAGATGGGGTATGTTTTCTATGCGATTTCGACAGACTCGCAACTTTTTCGCCCAACCAAACACCCTTTCCGTGGACATACAATTATCCTCAAACGGTGATTGAAGTCTTGTAAAAATTTCAGACGGTAAAACATTTTTTCTCCAGAAATTTAACGAGTATGCGTTGTACAACAAAACACGGTACTTCTTTCTCTGACATGCTAATTATTACTGGCAGGTGTAAGGGAGAAGCATTTGATTGTTACTAATCGCAAGTCGGAACATGTTAGAACATGACACAGAATGCTTGTTTTCATCCATTGTTTTCATACTCAAGGCAACTAGATTCTCACTCATGTTTGAACGCTCCTCGTATTAAGTTATAAGAACTGCTGAAAGTGTTTATTAATTAAACGTGTGTAGGTACTTTAAAATTTGATAATTTATACAACTTGATACTTCTATTATTATAATAACTGTCATATTTAAATTAAAAACATCAGAAGTAATAGAGCACAAGACTTATTTGTTTCTAAGCCAAGCTTGATTTGCTCACATGTTATTATGACCAAAGAAAAATATTTTGAAAAACAATAAAGTTATCTTCTTTGTATTTTTCTCATAACTAACAATTAACTTTAAACAAAAATATGTAAAAATAATTTTGAAAAGTTATGAACCATAAATTTATAAATACTATTCGAGGTGCCCTATATTATTTTATATTACTGTAGAAGGCAATGATATTTTTTTACTTAATGCACATCTAGTCTATTTTTATTGTTTATTTATTTATTTATAATGTTAGACGACAGAGCCGATAAAACATATCATATCGAAAACTAGAGCTAGTAATATATTTAAACTTAACTAAAATTAAAACTGAAAATTCTCTTGAATAAACAGAACTAGCACTAGCTTGAACTCGTGACCACCCAACTGCACATTGTCACTTATCACAAACCCTTCAATGTCTACAGTGTAGTAACCGTGGAGGATTTTAAATATCTCAATTGGGTCAACTCTTAAATGTGTTTCAGAAATAGATGATACTTGCAATCTCTGTTCGTATGGCTGATTTCGAATAGTTGGCGATAACGTGGTGATGCATCTTTCGGTGAGTTTAAGAGCATGAGTGTCTTTAGCAAAGTAAGACTTCCAAACACAGAACGCATACTCCAAAATTGGTCGAATATAGGTTTTATAAATTTTCACTAAAAGTTGATGAGCCATGTTTTTAAAAGCGACCGAAACTAGGTACGACACGGTATTTGCTTTCATGATTGTTTTAACAATGTGGTACTCCCATTTACAAGCCGACGACACGATGACTCCAAGATCTTTTTGTTGATAAGCCGCCTTTCTAGGTACATTGTTCAGAAAATACGGGTAGCTAGGGTTGGGGTATCCCATGTGCAACACGCTGCATTTTTGTTCGTTGAGCTCTAACAGCCACTTCGAACACCATTCCTGGAGTCGCAAAACATAATTTTCTAAGTCAATTCGGTTCATCAATGGATTTCCGAAAAATTTCGTATCATCAGCAAATAATGAAACAGATGATTGAAATTTCCCTACACCAATTGGTAACAGGGATCTTGATTATAATAATAATAATGATTGAAATTCATACACGAGGTCACTGATGAAAACATTGAACACTGATCTTTGCGGGACCCCGCTGGTCACGTTAAAACTGTTAAAACAGTTGGTCTTCGATTCTCACTTGACAGCATCTACCAGTAAGAAAATCGCGAATCCATGATAATAGGGGATCAGTCACCCCAAAGTGTTGTAGTTTATGGAGCAATCTCTTATGTGGAACTATGTCAAAGGCTCTTTTGGAATCAAGAAGATATACAGGGTGTCCCTCGACGTGAGGTCATAACTTCGTGTACGTAATCTTTAGACCAAATATAATTAAAAGGTCTAATAGAGTTACGCCATAAAGTAAACCGTTTTCAAAATACAGAGCGTTTAATTATTATTTATGAAATAATTACCATTTTAGAAAAGCCAATATTTATTTTTATTTAGTTTAAATTCACTATAAAGATGGTTCAAAATGGCCAACGTTGCTCTCAAGAAGCATTATGGCTCTTCTCAAGAGAGATCTGGTTGCCCTCACGTAACATATCATTGTTATGCCGAATTAGTTCTGCTACATCAAAAATGCGTCTCCTAAGATCTTCAACAGTTTCTGATGCTGTTTGGTATACTAGATCTTTCATATAACGCCACAAACAATAAAAAAAACAAGTCAAGTCCGGAAATCTGGGGGACAGGGTTGCTGTTCTCCTCTACCAATTACACGTCCTTCAAAACGTTGATTCAAAAATTGTCATACACGTAATGCAAAGTGCGGAGGGCCACCATCGTGCTGGTACTACATACCATGTCTGATCGCCAGAGGGACACCATCCAGCAACCTCCCAAATGATCCTCTAGAAAATTTAAGTAGCTGTCGGCGGTTAAATGGTTCTCAAAAACGAATGGACCAATGAGCATGTTATCAATAATTCCACATCAGACATTCACTGAAAACCTATGTTAAAATTTGACACTGTCATTTGGTGTGAATTCTCTAAATCTCAAGAGTAGCTGTTCTTTCTGTTCATTAATCCATTACTTGTAAATGTTGCCTCATCCGTGAATAAAATTTGTAGATGTCAATTTAAAATAATCCAGCGGCAAAATTTCATACGTCTAGCGAAATCTGTAGGTAAGAGGGTTTGAACAGGATGGATATGAATTGGATATGAAATTGATATAAACCATGGTGGTTTACTATTCTCCAAACTCGCATTCGTGGTACATTAAATTGTGAAAATACACGACGAACAGAGGTGTTGGAATTATTATCAAATTCTCACAGTATGTTGCCCTCAAGGGGTCTACATGGTAGTCGCCAATTTGGAAATTTCAAGCCATATTCTCAAGCAGCTGCTACTGAGTTTCCATTACAAAAACCGCAAATGTAATGGATATCGGTGTACTCTCGGGTTGTAAAAGTAAACATCAACACTGTTAATATGCCCAAACAAAGAAATTAACTTCAAGGTACTTTACTGTTTTAACATTAAGTAAATATGTCAATAGTAACCCAAACAGTTTGTATCAAATACCACTTAATATCTATTGTTTCGGCTGCTTTAGTATTTAACTAAAACGGGCCATAACTTCTTTAATAGTCGTTTTAGAGAAAATGATTGCATTTTAGTTCCGACTTCTTTTCACTTCTTCAACACGTAGGTGAAGTGGTGACCTCACGTGGTGGGACACCCTGTATAACATCGACTGGGTTGTTTCCGTCTAACTCTTTGGACGAATTTTTAACACACTGCAACAAGTTCGAAACAGTGGATCTTAAACTAAGAAAACCATGCTGTTGAGGATGAAGAACACCTGACTCGAGGAAAATGTTTGAAAGTTCCTCCCTAATAATTCGTTCCATGCACTTAAACTGAAGGTGTGTGTTCATGAGTTTGACTAGATGAAGAACGAAACTATCTTGACATTTTTAATAAAAATATGTATATTATCGGGACCAGGGGAGCTCCATCTTTAATTCTAGCGATAGCTTTCCTCGGTGAAGTCGATAATTCCAGTAGACTGTTGGTTTCTTCTGAACGCCTCTGACAAATAATGGAATAAGAAGAGCAATCTTTACCTTCTAGATACCTATGCATTAATCGAGCAAAATTGCCTATATTACTAAAGTTAACTATGACAAAGTAACTAACTATAAATCGCGTTTGCTAGGATCTATGTTACAAGATGCATGTTATTTAGAAAAGCTGTTCATAATGTAAAATTATGGCCTACTGCAACGTTTCAGAAATATCAACCGAATTTATTAGATGAAATAACTTGATTATCGTCCCCTCTCGAACGTAATTCCTAGTTGGCGCTTGCCAACGTAATGTTTTGTAAAAAATCAGAACAACGTGAATTTTCTGTTCTAACGTTAACACAATCCGCCGATCTAACATAGGTGAGATGCTAAGAGTAGTCTTCCAGCAAGACGAGACGAGACGAGATTTACCCATTCTCGAAAGTTGATTCGCGACCTTGAACTCGAAAATTCTTGAACGTCGATTCTCGATCTCGAACTCGAGAATCGATTTTCGAATTTTAAAAACGTGTTATGCATGCCCGGGTAGCGGGTAGGTACTTATCTGTGATCCCAACAGAGAAGAAACCTATCTCAGGGACCTAGCGACTCTGTCCACGCGAGCTCATGGTTTTGCCTACCTCCTACTATTGGGGAAATCATGTCCAAACCTTGATCCCACCAACCCCTATTTATTTTAATCCTTCTATATTCTCCTACTTGTCAACCCGTCTGGCCAGCATGACAAGGTAAAGCTAAAAATCCCTTAAAGAAATGAAAATGTTGAATCTCCAAAATATCCCAGGCGAGTAGAGTTAAGTCAGAGTTCCGGGGGGGGAGGGGGGGGGGCGTCAAACCACAAACAGAAAAAGCGCAAACACACCAAATCGTCAACATATAATGTAAAGACTATGGAAACATAGGAAAGACTATTGGAACTGGAAGAAGAAATATAGGAAATCAAATGGACAGTAATAGGATTAACCAAAGTACGTAGAAACGGAGAACAATGTATCAGTACTGTTAGGAACGTTAAGATATTTTTACCCCTAATTATAGTCCAATGGTGCTCAAAAAGGGCGACTAGGGGAAAGTTTTGGTGGAGTTTTGATATTTGGTTCCTATATGTTTTTTGGGACGCTGTACACGAATATCAGGTTGGCCAACAAAAATTTTGACCGGAAACACGTTTTTTTTAAGCAAGAACGGTGTAAAAAACAATTTTTTTTTAGTTTTTCTGAAATCACCCGAAAGCTATCCATTTTTCGTAAATGTTGAACCTATATGAAATGAAAGAAGATAAAACTTCCTAGATTTTATGTACTTGAGGTTCTTTTTCTCCGAACAATCGTTCAGCCGCGAAGTTATAGTACAGTCAAATGGTAGAAAATAGGGAAGTTTTGGTGGAGTTTTGATATTTGGTTCCTATATGTTTTTTGAGTCGCGGTACACGAATATCAGGTTTGCCAACAAGAATTTTAATCGAAAACACGTTTTAAGCAAAAACGATGTAAAAACGAAATTTTTTTTAGTGTTTTTAAAATTACCCGAAAGCTATCCATTTTTTGTAAATGTTGAACATACATATAATGAAAGAGGATAAAATTTCCTACTTTTTATGTACGTGAGGTTTTTTTCTCCGATTAATCGTTCAGCCGCGAAATTATAGTCCAGTCAAATGGTAGAAATGGGAAAAAGCTTTGGAGTTTTGATATTTGGCTCCTATATGCTTTTTGGGTCGCTGTACGCGAATATCAGGTTTGCCAACATTTCATTTATGAAGATTAATTTCATATACCATTTTTGATTTACGAAAAATGGATAGTTTTCGAGTTACTTTTTTTTTCTTTTAACAGCTAACTTCGCGGCGCTCTTGCGGCTGAACCATTGATCGGAGAAAAAAACCTCTAGTACATAAAATGTAGGAAATTTTACCTTCTTTTATTTCATATAGGTTCAATATTTACGAAAAATAGATAGCTTTCCGGTAATTTTAAAAAAACTTAAAAAACTGTTTTTACACCGTTTTTCCTTACTAAACATGTTTCCGGTCAAAATTTTTGTTGGAAAACCTGATATTCGTATAGAGCGACCCAAAAAACATGTAGGAACCAAATATCAAAACTCCACCAAAACTTTCCTCTATTTTCTACCATTTGACTGGACTATTATCTTTGACTTTTATTTAGTGTCACAACCTACACTTACGATGGAAGTTCTGAGTAAAGCCCTTTACCGGTTTTTCAAATTTGAGCTGGCAGTAAAAATTACATTGGCATTTTACATCTGACAGTTTTATGGTTATAACAGTAATGCCATTTAACAAATGCAAACATGTCTGTTGAATATTTAGAAACGTTAATAACAGAGACAGCTACATATACCCAGTTTACTCTATTTATGATTCTGAGCAAGAATGTACATTATTTTAACGGTATAAGATATACTTGGTAACAAAAAAATTACTCCGGGGGTAGCACCCACCATTTCTGCAAACTAATAGATCAAGTCCACCATGGAAATCGAACTTGTCATGAAACAAATGTTTGTTATTTTCTAGTTTGATAGTTCAAATTTAGGTTTGATAACTGCAACAGTTATTATAAAAGTTAATTTTGAAATAAGTGTTGTGCAGCAAAAATAAATGTAACGAAAGAAAATTGTACAGCCATAATTTACTACGACGTTAAAAGTTCCCCATCTCCGAAAGAAAGTTTTGGACAACTTCGTGCTGCATTTGGTGACCAAGCACCTTCCCAGAGGACTGTTTCTAGCTGGTTTAAGAAATTTAAACTTGAACGAGTTTCACTCAGCGACGATTTTCGCGAAGAAACACGAGAAACAAACATACACGCTGTGAGAAAAAATTATTCAGGAGGGCAATCAATTCACATATGGAATTATTAGGAGCACCTTGGGGATCGGCATGACTGCAATAAACAAGATTTTACATAATCATTTGGATGTAAGAAAAGTCTGTTGTCGGTAGACACCACACAGTTTAACAGAAGCACAAAGACAACAGCGTGTGAAGTGGTGTAGTACAACAAGAAATATGATGGAGGGCGGTCTAACTCAGTTTACAACATCATAACTGCTGACGAAAACTGAATATATGCATTTGGATGTTTCCAACAGATCCTAATCCAGTTCAAATGAAGCGATCTCGAAGTGTTGGTAAGAAAATGTTTGCTTGCTTCTTTCAAAATCAGGACTTATCACAATTGTTGTGCTTGAAAATAAACGTACGGTTACCGCATAATGATACATAACAGTATAAATGCCAAACGTTATTCAAAAAGCTCGTTTAGGGCGCCCAGGTAGTTTGTCAGCCGCTCAGCCGTCGGGTTTTTTAACCGCCTGAGTAGAACACACTAATTTAAATAGATGTGAGGGTTTTGGAACTATTTTTGTTTAATAAAGAATTTCATATATTGGGTTTAATATACGGCTTTTTTCGTGAAGGTTGAAAACCTGCGGTATGTGCAAAATATATTTTTTACTTAACTAATAGTTTTTGAGTTAAAGCAAAAATAGGCACAATTTAATTTTTTAAGGTGTTCTCCCTATATATATAAGACTGAAAGTTTCTCAGTTTCATCCCAGGTAGACCCAAAAAGTTTTTAAGTTATACCGGCAATAGGCAGACGGAATTAAGAAATCCCGTTTTTCGTCATCTAGGTACCCTTAAACGTAAAGATCTGAATAAATTTCGAAAGGTGATTTTTTTCTCGATTACAATATGTCCTTAGTCTTTTAGACGAGGGAAGTAAAAATTATTTTTGCCTACAAAACTTTGTTTTATTAGATTGCAAAAATTTAAGTTGCTACCCTCGTCGAGTCAAAGCAAAATATGACAGTTCATCATTCTTCATTCAATAATTGAAGTAAAGTTATTGGGTATACTATAACTGAAGTACCTTCCAGAAGTTACAAAATATCAATGCCATGTTGACATTACAGCCTACATGTCATTCGAAAAAAGTAACTATTCAATAACTGAAAATATTATATTTTTTTGCACGATAGAACTATTTTACTTAGTTACTGCGTTTGTTGCCAAATCAGTAAGTTATGTTTACCCTTCTAGAACAGTAAGTAAAAATTCGAGGTTAGCAGATTAGGTTTTGCGTCAGTCTGTGTCAAAACTGATGCAAAACCTAACCTGCTAACCTCGAATTTGACATAAACTTACAGTTCCACCACCATATTATTCTGTGGTATAATGTCACATTTTACTGACGTTTGAAGAAAAATACATTCATATCGTGCAGAAAACGTCATAAGCGTCACGAACGTTAATGAATTGCTTCGCTCCTCCTCCTAACAATTGTCTTCGATCGGTAAAATGTCCTTACCGTTCTTAATACTTAATATACTATTTCGACTACCATTTCCTAAAGGAGGCTATTATTTGATACTTTCCATACGTCAAAAGCATGTTGTTATTGCATACTATGCACAAAGCTTCTTTTTGCATTCGTGAGATTTAAAGAATTCGCCTTCTGCTCATTCTTTAAACTTTCTCAAGCTTGCAAAAAAGTGGCACTTTAGCTAGTTGTTGAATGTATAACTATTATCATCTATCTTACCGTTATAATACAGGGTGAAGCAATAGAGTGTGACGGTTTTTAGAACTTAACTACGCATGGTAAAAAAAAATGTAGTGAGGGTGTTTGTCGCTACGGGATAGCGCAGGCATGCAATTTCTTGCCCTATTGAGTGGAGTGCAGTATTATGAACTATTGCATACATCTCTCAAACGATATCATTTGACCAATGATCGAACTCGCTTTTTAACTTTCAACCAATCAAAAACTACTTGCGTCGATAATTATTGTTATATAACAACTTATCGGTAATACTCCACCTTACTTATTAAAATGATGCTTCTTTAGTTTTTTTAATCGATTCAAGCAATAGTCACGCAAAATATATTGCGTGTATAGTTCCCTGTTTCGATAATGCTGACCAGATTGCACTCCCGCTGGATTGCTTAGAAAATACGCCCTCCAGCTTCGCTGTCGAGACATATTTTCATCGCAATCCAGCTGGTCGTGCAATCTGACCAGCATTATCGACAAGTTACTATGAACTTAATACATTACTGTTGATAACTCGTCGGTAGCAGAGCGCGTGTTTGCAATAACAGCGTTTATTGAGTAGGTAGGCATTTTCATATTTTATGGCGAAAATGAAACACTTTTAAATGTCACAATACCAACTTGTCCTAAATACTATAAACCGTTCAATAGTTATTTTTCCGATAGGAGACCATGTTAGGGTGATGAATTTCACCCTGTAAATATGCTGTCAGTTATTAACAAAAGTTAGGTTATGCCCATGATAATTTTATGTTAATATACAAAACGTGGTTGCCAGATTTGGTTTTGGATTTTGTGCCACTTTTATTATTGGTTAAGATAAATTTTATGAAAGATAACTTGCTGATTCTGAATACGTTTCATACTTTGTTGAGTAGGAATAATGGTATAATGAAAGTCGTTTTTTATTGTAACTATAAATTGTATACAAAAATATTTAAATTTGCATTGCATAACAATCTGTCTCCATTGTCTCTTATTCATGATTTTATTTCTCCAGTCTTCTATTCCTTTCTTTGCTATGTCTTCCGTTACTGCCTCCTTCCACCTATTCCTTGGTCGCCCTATTCCTCTAGTTTCCTGCGCTCTGCCTTCCAATACTATCTTAGTAGCTCTTCCATCTGGCATTCTCCATTTATGCCCAAACCATCTTAACCTTTGAGATTTAATGAAGTCTACTATACTTGGCTCTCCATACGTCTCTTGTACCTCTTCGTTTGTAAGTCTTCTCCAACCATCCTCCGTCCGAGTCCCTCCAAATATTTTTCGCAGCATTTTTCTCTCCCACCTACTTATCATGTCTTGATCTGCGACCTTCATCGTCCACATGCTTACGTAGCTGTGGGTCTAATTACAGTCTTATATGTCGTAGTTTTGCATTACGTTTTCAGAGATTAATGTTCCTAAGAAAGTAAACTCCTTAACTCGTTCTATTCTCAAATCTTAATATTACGGCAATTATTATTGATTTCTTAATTTTTTTCCACTACTTCTTTGTTAAAGTTGCTGATTATTGTCCAGTGGAAGTTGAAAAATGGATTTTTACAAATATGGCCACAGAAGAAAATCGCAGGGAGTTAAGTCACAAGACCTCGGGGCCACACTGTAGACATGTTTTGACTAATAACTCCGATTTCGTACAAATCTCCAAGTAAATTTAAATGTTCTTGTGTTGTGTGAAGTCTTGCCCCATCTTATTGAAAGTAACCCTTTTGTAATTCATCGTCACGTAACTCTTCAAAAAACGGCCACAAAATTTCAGTACGATATGGTTCTGCATTCAGTGAACCTAAAATTTAAATTAGTAAAATACAATTTAATCGTTTTGCTGCACTTAATTACCTTTAAAAAATATAGAACCTATAATTCTTCTTTTACTAATTGCAGCCCAAGCCCCGATTTTTTGTTGGTGAAGCGGTTCTTCAACATAAAAATTGGGATTCTCAGCTCTCCAGATTCTCATATTTTGTGAATTAATATAGCCAGATAAATAAAAGTATGCCTCATCAGTAAAGAAAGTTTTCTCAAACGTATTATCGTTATTTCGTAAATTATTGATAGACCAGTTACAGAATTCCAATCTAACTGAAGGATCGTTTGGCAGCAGTTCCTGATACACTTGCAACCGGTAAGGAAAATAATGCAAATTGTTTCTTAATATCCTATGAGATGTTGTATACGAAACATTTAATTGCTGTCCTAAACAGCCAACAGATACGTGTGGTTATTCTTGCACAATTTGAGTCGCATTGTTAACTACTTCTTCAGTGCGTATATTTGGTCGACCACTGCCTTGCTTCCGGTGTACATTTCCAGTTTCGCGGGAAGTTATGGACCACTCTTGATAAAGCATCACTAAATACCTTATATTGTATAGCTGTCGCGGGAAACTCCTCATTAAATTCCCTAAAGGGGATTCAATAGAATAAATACAATTTTCATCGACTTTATAAGTTAATGCTTCCACATTTAAATAAATGCAATTGTAAGGAATATGAGACTGCGAATGAGATTCCTTGTTGGAGTGGATGCCGATATGCTGGTCTAAACTTTAGATTTTCATACGAGAAACGTCTTGAGCTTGGTTTACCCTGAGGCCGGATCAGCGTTGGGAGTTGCGTGGTGTGGATTATCAGAAGATAGCCACTCATTTTCCATGCCATAAACAAGAATTTTGAGGCCAAAAATCCCCTATTCCACTTCCATTGTTTCATTGGTAGTATCTGAATCATTATCAATACCTGATTCTGACTGAAATTCCTCCAATGAAATAGTGAAAGGTGGAATGTTTTCAAACGAGATATTTCCCATATGTTTCGCCCAGTCTTCGTTTTTTCACAATGATCACAATAATTTTGCCACTCGTCGGAGATACACTTTGAAAGAGCTTCAAGCCATAAATGCTAAACCTTATCCTTGGATGAAAGCTGAAAATTTATTTATTTATTTTGGTACTCAGCCAACAGTGCTGTATATTTTATGCTTGTTGTAGTAAGTTTTACAGAATCCCCATGCCATTTCAATAGGATAGTATTGACAATGGTACGGAGGTAATCTAAGAACCTCATGACCATTCTCTTTCAAAAATTCACGTAACGTTTGTTGTTGTCTTTCCTAAAATGTTGAATTAAACTCCAAACATGTTTTTTTTTTGTAATTTTGCCCTCAATTTTGACATTGTGCTTAATCAACCAATCGTGCATCTGATCCTTCTTCCAATTAAGTGAGGGTAAGTTTTCCAACTGCACCGAATGATACGGTGCATTATCCAAGATTACCACACATCTACCAGGAATTTTATTCAGAGCAGGAAGTAACTGATTAAGGACCAATGTTGAAAAATCTCCCCGTTTATGGTTTTGTGATAATCCCTATCGTTATTAGTTGAAGTTAATAATAGATCACACTCTTCCAAAAACCCAAAATTAGTTCCCGCATGCAAAACAGTGACACGCTTTCCCTCCGATTTAATTTTAGACGGATTACTTTTAATTTCAGAATCGTGTGCCCATTGTTGGACGCTGGATCTATTTTGATAAATACAGGTTTTGTCCAGGTACACGAATGTTATATTTTCACTAGAATTTTGGTATTGCAAGAATTTCCTCAAATAAGTAATTTTGGATGCAACAACATGTTTCTGTTCACATACAATTTTACGTCAGTTTAAGTACATACATGTTTGTATTTATAACCAATTGATTTTAGAATATTCTATAAAGTCTATTTCCCCTTATCGAATTCGAAATTTTCACGCGGGTCCTTTAATAGTCTAGACAAAGTAAAGTGCTAATTTTTTCAAGTAATAATTCCAAATCTGTCGTTGCAAATCTTCCCGAAATCTAAAATTTTTTATAGTACCTATGTATCATTTTTAGGTCGTCGGCCAAAAGGTTTAATTTCAAAATTGTCCCGTCCAATAATATTTCTAATAGTTCTTTCAAATACCTAAAACAGTACAAAGCCCAAAATTAAACCAACAGTTAAGTTTTATGCATAAATACTTACGTCCCAAATGTCACTAAACCGGGCAAAGATTTCAGTTTCACTGAGGTCTGGCCTGTCGGCTTTATAATGCCTGTAAACTCTATTCACTATAGTCACGGATTGTCGAAAATTACGTTTTATGGTAGCACTGTTGAACTACTATTCGTTTTTTTTTTTTGTTGCTACTAAGTTGGACAACGCAAAAGCGTAATTTTTAACATTTTGGGTTTTCGTTATCTGGCAACTTTTAATTATTTTTGCTTAAGTCAGTTCAAAATAAAAAATACTTTGATTTAACCTTAACCTATAATTTATAGTTTTGACATTAGTAACTTAATTAATTGTTTACAATTACCGATAGCTTGACTTAAAAATATTAACCAAGATATAAAGGATTGTTTTTAATTGGATTTTGACATTGACAATCTGGGACTATAGTGAAAAAAACTTAGGCCTTTGTAATTTGTAGTTTTGTGTCACCTTTAATAATTTTCGGAATATTTGCTTTAGTATTACAATTTGTTGACAGATAGGTATCCATGACGCTGATGTTAATAAATATTATGCCTAGCGGCAAACAAAGTATGAAAGCATTGGCAACATTGCACGTTTAACCTCAAGATGTCAAATTAGACACTTTCGTGAGCGTGCTGTACATAACACCTGATTCTGACAAAGTGTCGGAAAGAGATTCCAGGGAGTTTTAATTTTATTAAACATAAAAACAAAATTCCATGTCTACCTACCGGGAAAATAATTATTGAATATCTATATCAGCAATGGCAAATCAATTGAATGTATGTACAGTCGCGGAATTAAAAATCTGGGCACTTAAAATGATTCAGTGTATACCTTCCTTTACTTTACTTTACTTATCATGTTACCTGGTAAAATTAGTCAAAGTCAAAATAATTACTCATATATGACAGCATGCCTCATTGTTTAACTGTCAATTGATAACCTAGAAACGCAAATTCCAATTTACATTGCCCAAAAATTGCAAAAATCCTCTATAAGACTCGCCCGGATTGTTAATTCCGTGAGGTACCTATGTACAAGGTGGCGCAAAAGTCCTCACTCGATTTCCTAAGGCAGTAACTTTGTTTGTAAATAAAAAGAATTGGTTCTGTTTGTTGATTATGTTTATTTAGACGTTTAATTTTTTTTCCATTAAGTCTCGAAGACAATATAGGTCAAGTGGACACCGCCAGAGTTGATGAAAATTCGGGCTCGTTTCACAGCATTTTTCGTGACTTTTCTCAAAACTTTTGGCGATTGATTCTCCACTTCTAGTCAGATGTTTTCTTTTAAGGCCGCCAAGGTCTGTGGCTTGTACGTATAGACCCGTGACTTCAGCAAACCCCAAAGAAAGAAGTCTGGAACGGTCAAATCGGGCGATCTTGCGGGCCAGTGCAGATCTCCAAAACGATAGATGAACCGGTCGAGAAAAGCTTGCTTCAGAATATCCACTGTCGTTCATGCTGTGTGTGCGATTGCACTTATAAGAGAACATCTTTAAGTTTTTCACCAAAATTCGCTGTAAAGACCGTCTACCGATGCCCAAGTGCGTGGCCCGTCGTCTGGTGGATGTTTGAGGGTCCTCTTGGACATCTCCAGCTACAGCAGCGATATTCTCGACCGAACGGCTACTCCGGGGCCGGCCACGTTTTAAACTGTCCCGTATTGAGCCAGTCTCCTCGAGGCGAGTGGCTAAATGCCACAGTGTTTGCACATTTGATGCCACACGACCAGGGAATCGACAACAAATTTCACGTGGAGCCAAAAGCACTGACCGATTATTTGTCAAAAACATTGACACAAATTATTTCGCGTTTTTGAGGAGTATAGCGATCCGTGGTTTGTCTATATGTATTCTGCTTCTGTTTGCTTCACGAATGTCAAAGTCGCGATGACATAAGATGCCATTTGCAAAAATGAGAGCATGTTCCGATAGGGTGATTACTTTTGCGCCACCTGTTACTATGTAAATGAAATAATATTGGTGTTGCTATATAAAACTATTTAGTAGATATTTTAGTATAAATAATAAATCTAATCCACTTATGCAGTAATTCATAATTACGCAGGTTAGCTGCAACTATATGTATTTAACCGTGCATTGTGACAAAATTGCAATAGAAACCGAAGCAACTCGAATTTCAAAGCGCAATTTAAACCAAACGGGTCCATAATTGTAACTAAAAAAAAAATCTGGTGTGATACACTCACACAACTTCCTTTTACAGTGTTCTTATAATTAGTAAAAAATTTCATTTTTAATTTTTAACCATTTGTCAAAAATTTTCAAAAATTACAAATTCTACAAAAACGGTATAAAATAGAGCGTTAGTTGAAGAGACAAATTTTTTCTAGAATTTTAAGGTGAATTCAAAAATGTAATGATATACCGGGTGTTTTATTTAAAATAGGAGTTAATAAGAAAATAGAAAACAAAACAAAAGAAACCCACTTTAGAAGTATTCAACTGGAAAATCACCCACTTCACATCAATACACATTAAAAATGTAGTAAAAATGTAAAGTTTAAAAAACATCGTTAGAGCCGTTTTTGAAAAAATCGAAAAAAACTGAAAAATCACAAGAGTAAACACCTACTTCCGGTTATGCGATTTTCTTCAAAAGCTTGCTGTCTCATCTACATAGTACACAAAACTTATATATGAAGTTTCAACGCCATACCTCTTTTCGTTTTTGAGATATTCTGTTCACAGACAGACACACACACACACAGAAAGACACACACACAGACAGACAGACCAATGAAAAAAAATATTTTTTTTGGGTTCAGGGGACTCTAAAACGTGAAGATCTGTTGAAAACTCAATTTCAAATTTTTGGGGTGAATCCAATACTTCTTTTGTCGTAAAAGGAAGTAAAAATAGGACTACATATTTCCAACACCATCCATGAAATACAAAGACTGGGAATGAAGTATACTCGAATACTTTTCAGCTCTGTCGAGATGAAGGTTTGAACTTCCACTTTATGACTTAAGGTATATTAATTATATATTATACAACTAGACACTAGACGATCGAAAATAATCGATTATACGAGACGTATTGCCTGAAACGCCACTATACGCGTAGCTCGAGTCTCGAGAATTTTCGATTGTCAATTTGTATACAGGTAAACTAGACCAAGTGCAAAATGCTCTTTGCCAAGAGTAAAGAAAATAAGTAAAATAAAAGGGTAAATAGGAGATTCATAAATTTTATCGTTTTGTGTTTACTTGTCAACTTTTTAATTCATTTTAATATTGTTTGAGTGTATCTGTCCCATTTTTTCAAGGCTATGTAATTTTAATAGCTACGATTTTACAAAGATTGGTATTACAGCGGTTTATACAGGTTTGTATAGTCGATATCGCCATAATTACTGAAATAACTGTTGGAATACATAGAAACTGAGGCAAATTACGCATTCTTATTCGTTTCTAATCACATGAATGGTATATCCTGTATATTAACGCAAATACATCGATAATGTGTCCTACATTTTCCTAAGCCAACCACATAGCAGGATTTTAAAAATTTGGAGAATCTTCTGAAAATAAATTCGAAATTATTTAGGTCAGATAAGCAATTGAACAATTCTGAACTCTTGAGAAAGGCGTGGTTTCGTGTCATTGGCGCTAGCAGACCCCCTGCGGTCCAATCGTACTTCCGGTTGCCCCTGTCCAAAAGCGCATGTCTACTTCCGCTGTATTGTACTGTAATATATTTATGCAAAACTGCACCTAATAACGTAACCAGCAAGTAGGAGCGTTTCGATCGATCGCGGAGCAATGAGTACTTGTTGCTAGCGCAATGATTTGAGGCCAGAACTCGGTCATACCTGCGCTAATATTCAACTACACTTCTTCACCGAATCAAATGAATAAAATCTGCAACCCAAACTACAAATATCAGCTGTAACTAGATCACTAATATGAATTGAGGGGGAATTTGGATCAGAGAGACGTGGCCTTTTTCCTGTCTTTATGAATGTCATAATTAATGTGTCATGTCTTTATACAGGGTGTCCCAAAAAGAATGAGACACAGATTAGTGATAGATTCCTTACGTTATAATAAATCGATTAAACCTAATATACCTTAGTACAAAGTACCTTCAGTAAGAAGTTACAGGGCCTTAATGTTCAATTTTTAAATTTTTTGCTAATTTCCACAAATGTAGAGATATCGATTTGAATTTTCGTAGACATACTTACTATTATGTACTGCACTAGTTTAAAAAAAATCATAAATTAGACTTCACTGTATGAGGCACTTTACCTAACTTTGAAAACTTTTTTAGCTCTAACTTCGTTATCTGTATTTTTTTAATTTATGTTATTATCTGAAAGAGAATTAAAAAGCACAAAAATAAAGTACTCTTAGTTCTTAAGCCTAAAAGTACCCGTTTACCTTAAAATGCCTATCATAGGTTTTTGGTTGTCATTAAGACGTGGAATTATCAAGTAGCCATAATCACAAAAACAATGGTCATCTAGTAAACAACAATGATAAATCAATTAATTACATTAGTGACATAAAAATGTGTTCTTTTATGTTTAAGAAAATGCCGCGACATAATGAATTCTCCAATTCTGTTATGTTCGTTATGTCGCAGCATTTTCGTAAGCACAAAAGACAAAAAAATTATGACACCAACGTCATTAATTGATTTCTTGTTGTTGTTTACTAGGTCACAATCATTACCCATTGTTTTTGTGATCATAGCTATTTGATAATTGCACGTCTTAATGACAACCAAAACCTTGTAATAAACATTTCAAGGTAAACAGTTGCTTGTACGCTTAAGAACTAAGAGTAACTACCGTAAAACCTTACAATTTTGCCCAGGAAATTCTTGTTTTTGACTTTGTCGGAGATTTTTATTTGCAAATTACGTTTGTACCAAAAGTTTTGTTTTAGCGTCACAAATCGTTAGCTACAGTGTTGTTTGGCTAATTTCCGAGAAAGTGCCCGAAAAAAAATAAAAAGAGGTGGGCAAAGTTGTAAACAAATATTTCAACTTTGCCCACTGATTTAAAATTGCCGAAGAGCACTGTTAACGCCTTTAATACTGAACTTTGCCCACCGATAATGTTTTTTAAAAAGGTTTCTGCATGTATGGCAGTTAAAAAAACAAACGAATATGTTTTAAAATAGTTTTATTTGAAATCGGCATTAAAGTACTTACTTCGAAATCGTCATTAAAGTACGAGAAATCGGCATTAAAGTAATCCATTATTTACAACTTTTTGTAGGTGGCGAGGCGAAAGATAAACTTCAACTGACGTTAACATAACCTACAAATGTTGGTTAAAATGTTGTAATTTCACGATTTCTCGATTTGAAATAAAACATAATGTACTCCTCGTCACTGAAGTTCCTTTTTATTTCTAATGTGGTTTATTTGCCTTGGTCCTACGGGCCTCGGCAACTAAATCCACATTCGTGCTAAAAAGCTAAACTTCAGTGGCTTGGTATACAAACTACTATTTTTTTATTACAAAAAAGGACAAATATATCACAAAAACTTATTACATTAAAACAGTTTTTACTTTTAAATCAGAAAATAAACATTTGTTCATAGAAAAAACTTAAAACTAAGTTACAGTTTCACAACTTAGTACTTAAAAAAATGTTGACCTCTTTTTATCTCAGGCTCATTAAGTATAATTTCATTGTCACAGTTGGGGTAAATATAGTAAGTTTTGTTTCTTCTTCAACATTTTATTGTGTAAATGTCGTCAGCATCAGACACCGACAAAATTTTTCCAATGAAGTGCTTCATGGTCTTTTTTGTTGAAAAACGAACAACAACATAAAGTAGGGACAAGAAATCAGACCACAAACGTCATCAAGAGTAATGACGTCATAAACATAGTATAGTAATTGATTAAGCTTAAATCAAACGCATGATTTAAAATTAGCTGTAAAGAAGAAAATAAATATCGGTTTTGTAAATCTAATGGTGGTATTTATGACGTCACTAAAATTTGCTTGGTGGCACACGTCGTCTGATTTCTTGTCCCTACTTTATGTTCCTTCTTCTAAATCATATGGGCTAAATTCGTTATTAGGTTCAGGTTCACATTTGCCTGCTTCTGCCTCTTCTTCGATTATTTCCATAGTGTCTTCTTCATCATCGTCTTGAATATTGGCTTTAGTTAATGTATGCGCTCCTCTTCGACTATTTCAATGTTTTCTTCTTCAGCTTCTTCAATTCCATTTTCGTCTCTTTCATTTTCTTCATTATTTAGATCCACAATTCTGACCGATTTCCCAGGTTTTATTTTCAATGTTGTTTTCTTGCCTTTTCTTAAAGTTTGACCCTGATTACTTTTTCGATCTTTGAGATAACCCACTAAGGCGTTGTCGATCTCCCCGTTAACGTGTTGCTTAAATCTTTCGTTTGGCATCTTTTTTAAAACTTCGTGAGGATTATATGGAAAAATTTCTGTCGCCCGGAAACCGCTTTGTATTGCCTTTTTGGCATTAGTTTTTATTTTATCCATTAATTTCGTTAGAAGTTGCGGAAAAATGCTTTCTCAACACAATTAATTGACGGCTGTTTTAATTTTATATCTGTCAATAAGGAGATCCAAGCTTGCTTTACTGGCCTGGCCATCAACATTGATGTGTGAAGATAAATTGTCTCCAATTACCAAATTTGGACAATTGTCTTTTTTGCCCAAGGAACAATTATTTTCTTGAACCAGTCTTCGAAAGTGCATGAGTCGAGCCACCCCGAATTGCTTCTATTGTAAACTGTTTCTGGTGGTCCTCCAGATACCCACCTATCGTAAAAACGCTCTGATTTATACACAACGTATAGAGGTAAAATTTCACCAGTGGCTGTTGCAGCAAACATAAGAGAAGCGGCGCTTTTGGTGGAATTCATATACCTTTCAGGATATTTGGTGCCTTTACCAAAAATGCATTTTTGAGTGCCGGGATTGTCGCTTAAGTTGGTTTCGTCGTAGTTAACTATATGTTTAGGCTTAACTCCATCTACTGTAATTCCGAGGCGCTTAAAGTAATCTTCCATTTCTTCTTCAGTCTTTTCAGCCCTAGAGCGTTTTAAATTTTGGCAGTGTCTTTTAGTCAAAAGGTGTTTGTATCTGTGAATAAAACTTTCCAGCCAAACTTTTCCAGGAATATTATCTGTAAAGATTTGTTTCCTTATTCCTTTACTATCCAAATAGTTTTTAATTAGCGTCCTAATATCTATCATCGTCATGTTTGTAAGCTCTGTTGGATGGCCAACATTTTCGCGGTATTTTTCTTTAACCTTGTTAAGAATGGTTTTGCGGGGAATGTTGAAATGATTTTCGGCTTCCCTAGAGCTCATTTATCCATTCTTCAGAGCATTAAGAGCTTATAACAGTGTTTCTTCTGTATAATTTTTATAACGCTTCGTCCCTGTTACCACGTGCCATATATCTGCTGCAAAAAATATAAAACACATGTTTTTGGGATTTTAATTATTACTTTAATATAATAATAATTATTATTATTATTATTGTTACTATTCTGGGTAAAGAAAGCATCCAAAACCAAAAATTAGCTAATTTGTATTTAAAAATTTGGGTGACATTGCCCATTTCTTTTTATCCCCAATATGGACTTTCATATATAATGCAACTAGTGGGTTCTTGATTATGAAATAATTATTTCTTACACAAGATATATTGTTTGGCGAGTCCGAAGGACGAGCGTGATTGCCTAAAATAATATATCGAGTGGAAACAGAAATGATTTGATAATAAAGAAGACACGAGTTGCATTCGGCTAGATTATGTCACGAGTCAATAAACAACGTTTGAATAGTGTATTTTAAATATTAAAAGTATGTACCTGCAGTTAATGTGGTTGTTATGAAAATTGTACTGAGAGCAGGTAACGTGATATTTGTGAAGGCGTGTTACTATCACCTATTAGTCAGGAAAGTATGTGATTATCAGTTGCTATGTAGATTATCAAAAGTTAGTACATGCGTAACTATGCATTTTGCCGTTTTTCATTGGTTGATGTTAGAGGGAGTGGTATAATCATATATATAATACACATATATTGCTAGTAGGGCCTGGAAACGTCAGAAAACATTACGGCGCCGACATAGTCTCACTTAGAGTATAACGCGTCTCGTGCGCATGCGTGAGAATTCGAACTCCGCCTTTAGAAGCGAATTTTAAAGTTGCCCACTTCCCCATTGGCCGGACGACGCCGCCGCGCTTGCACACAGCTCATCATTATACATTGAAGAGTTGGTTGTGTGTTTCACTTCCTTGGTCAGTTTCCCACTCATATGCGCTAGCAATATAGTAAGTATTAGATATATGGGTATAATCTAATAAATGCAACTCAAATTAAACAAAATTACGTTGGTAATAAAACATCAAAGTATGCCTAGAACAAATTTAGTTAAATAATATTGAATAACAAACTCACAGCAGAAATTAGCTTTTCATGTTAAAAACCGCCAAAAAACTACGTAAATTTCCTTATTCCTTACCCGATTCCGAAGAGCAGCCTACTACGCACGCGTTTAAATCAGTACTGAACATCGAAGTGACTTGCTTAGAAGCGTTCGCCACCGTTGCGACAATTTTACAGTGTTGCCGAAGTTATATATAAAATATTATTTACGACTTTGCGTCTGGGCAAAGTTGTGGCCTCTTGGCAAAGTTGTAAGATTTTAAGGTACAATATTTTTGTACATTTTAATTCTCTTTCAGATAATAACCTAAAATTTTAGAAAATGTAACAGATAACGAAGTTAGAGCTAAAAGCAGTTTTCAAAGGTTGGTAAAGTGCCTCTTACAGTCGAGTCTAGTTTATGATTTTTTTTATTATCGCAGTACATAGCAGTACGTATGTACAGCAAAATTAAAATCTATGTCTCTACTTTTGTGAAAATTTCAAAAAAAAAATTGAAGTTCAAGGCCTTATAACTTCTTACTGAATGGACTTTGTACTAAGGTATATTATGTTTAATCGATTTATTATAACGTAAGGAATCTATGACTAATCGGCGTCCTATTCTTTTTAGAACACCCTGTATAACTGGTGTCCAAAAATAATCGAATCTGCTCTTGCCATGATATAGAAAGACATATCATTTCTTAATTCCCCATAGATATTAACGTCATAATAACGGCAAAAATAGCTGTTTTTTGTACGATTAACTTGATAAGAGGCTTCCACGAATGGGGCCCCCAATTAATCCACTGCGAGTTCCGGTTCAATGGGATTGCCGGGAACTGCCACTTAATAACCCTAACTTGGGTTCAGTTAGTTGTTGGAGTGAAACAAGACTTAACAAACACGAGTATATTGAGTAACAACGATTACAAACGTCACTGATGGACCGATGGTTTTTTACAAAAGCTTCAACTGTTGTGACACGCTTGGATTGGCCACGCGAAAATAGCGAATTGCGCGTAACCGTAACACAAAACAACCTGGAAACGACTTTACCAGGGAGTTAGACCGAAACGCAAACTAGCACAAAGCATAGCTGAACTTGCTTCCTCGAGGCTCTGAATCTAACTAACTCTGAATTTACAGCGAGACGAACTCGCCAATTCAAGGAGGGGCAAGCTCAAACACTATTGGCTGAGGCGATCCTGCGTAGCCAATCGGAGCATCGCACGTTATTTAGGAAAAATGCTTATTCTAAGAAACCTTAATGCTAAGCTCTCTCAATGAGGCAATTGAACGAAATCCATAAACCCATGATTCCCAAATATGCTAAGTCGGCTTAAGTTCTAGTAGAAAATGTATCCATCCGCTTTAAAGCCATTAAGGGAAGCTTACAAATTCCTTTCCAACATTAACAGAGGCAAACAAATACGGCAAGATGCAAATTTGGCTTTACCACGACCTTTGAATGAGATAAAACAGTTATGACTTGAATTACGTGATTAATTATAATCAAAAAGGTTTTGATGCACGAATCTGTGTGAATCAAACATGCCGCCCCCGAAGTGCCGACTATGGCACGACGTGATTAAATCCCAAAATTAAACTGAAATCTAACACTACAAAATAATCAAATGCATAACAAGAACTAATGACAGATGATAATCCAAGAGTCTTACAGATAACTTACAACTAGCATGAATACAAGCAAAGAAACAACTAAACCTAGCAAAATGTTCAATTAGCGAAAACTACCAACTAAGAGCAAAGTCAATGTTTATTGCCCTTGATCGCAATGATCGTCTTTGGGTAGGATGTACACTTTACGCACCGAGCGTTTCAGGAGATTCCCTCGGGAATCGCGCACTTGCACCACACGCACAACACCATCCGCTCCTGGATATGTGGCCGAAATGATTGCCAGTGGCCAACGGTAGCTTGGAGATGCCTCGTCGTGGACGAGTACCACGTCGCCCACCTGGGGGGCTAGAGACGTGCTGGAGGACTTCCACTTAGGCCGGCGCTGCAGGAGGTGGAGGTAGTCCCGGGACCAGCGATCCCAAAACTGCTGGGACAGCCGCTGGACCAGCCCATAGCGGCTGAGACGATTTTCCGGTATGCCCTGGAGTTGGGCTTCCGGAAACGAAGTCAGCTTCCGACCGATCAAGAAGTGGGCAGGAGTAAGGACTTCGGGGAATGAGGCGTCGGTAGGGAGAACACAGAGTGGACGGGAATTTAGTATCGCCTCCACTTGAGTCAGCATGGTGTAATACTCAACGAAAGTTAACTTTGCATTGCAAGATATTCGCCTTAAATAATATTTCAATAACTTTACCCCCGCTTCCCAAATGCCGCCAAAGTGCGGAGAGCGTGCCGGAATAAAATTCCACTTAATGTTATGTTTCGACAATTCTTCCCTTATGCATTGCTCACTAGAGCCTGACAGGATATTTTTTAATTCCGATAGCTGATTTCTGGCACCGGTGAAACTGGAATAGCGCCTGAAAAGTTCAAATTCTGGGACGCGATGGTGAAGAGTGGCCACTACTGGGCGCGACTCTTGGGCTGCTAGCTCACCCAAATCAATTTTAACGGGCTGGGGTTTTAGGTCCGCCTGTGACAAAAACTCTGGCCCGTGCCACCACAAGCGTGAGTTGAGTAACTCCTGGGGTAACATTCCCCTGCTAATTATATCGGACGGGTTGCAATTTGTACGCACGTGAAACCATGCTTCCCTATTGCTTAGTTCGTGAATCTCGGACACCCGGTTCGCGACGAACGTCTTCCAATTACTCGCATCCTTATTTATCCAGTGCAGAGTTATGGTGGAGTCCGACCAATAGTACACGCGGTCAAATTTAAATGCGGAGGAATCGAGTATAGTTTTAATCAAACGAGCCAATAGTAAGGCTGCGCAAAGCTCCAGACGAGGCAAGGATATTGTTTTTAATGGAGCGACCCTTGACTTAGCACAAAGCAAATTGGTGGCGACATTACCGCGCGCGTCAACGCAACGTATATACACGGCGCACCCATAGGCTACAGAACTCGCGTCCGCAAATCCGTGGAGATCTATCGAATTTATGTCATCGCAAATTACCCGTCTCGGAATTGCCAATGAGCCCAAAGCGCGTAATGAAGAATGGAGTTCGTCGTATCTAGAGCGCATCTCCATGGGCACCGTTTCGTCCCATGACAACTTCAACTGCCAAAGCCGTTGCACGAGAAGTTTCAAAGTTAGAACGCTTGGACCAAGTAGTCCCAAGGGATCGAATACTTAAGCCATACTCGAGAGTATAGCCCGCTTGGTAACTGATTTGCAACAGCTATGGTTCACTCTGTAACTTAGCACGTCCCGCCGAGTATCCCAAAAAATGCCGCGAGTTTTCTCCGTGGCGTCTTCCGTCAAAGAAATGGGCTCTACGCTGCCGCGATCTACACCAATGGCGCTAGCTACTTCACTGTCGTTGGATGCCCACTTTCGCAATTCAAACCCGTTCCCCGACAAAGCGCTACTAATTTCTAATTGCGTTTTTATGGCTTCCGCCCTATTTTCAAAACCAGTCAGTAGGTCATCTACATAAAAATCCCGGCTAATTCTTAATGAGGCCTCTGGAAGCGATGCTTCGATTTCCTGGGCGATTTGTATCAAGCACCTAGTTGCTAGGTACGAGGCTGATTTAGTACCGTAGGTGACCGTTAATAATTTGAAGCATTTTACCGCTGAGGTTTTGTCGTCACGCCATAAAATTAATTGGTATTGCGTCTGCGAGGGGTCCACGAGAATTTGCCTATACATTTTGGCGCAATCTGCTTTCAGCACGTACTTGAATTGCCTAAAGCGACAAAGAATTGCAAACAACGACTGCTGGACCACTGGGCCCTTATGTTGAAGGTCGTTAAGCGATACTCCGGAGGAGGACGCACAACTGCCGTCAAAAACAACGCGATGTTTGGTCGTTGAACTGTCCTCCTTTATGACTGGCAAATGTGGTAAATAAAACCTAGGATGAGGAAGGCTCGCTTCGTCGTCCACCTTGCTCAAGTGACCAAGCGACTCGTATTCTTTGAGAAATGCGGAATACGCGGTTTTCAACTCGGGATTTTTTGACAATTTGTTTTCTAATGAATAGAAACGCTTTAACGCTATACCGCGCGAGTCTCCCAGCGATGGAGCATCTTTCCTGAAAGGTATGCTCACGATGAACCTACGCGGCTCCGACGACGCCCGTTTCGTAGTCGATTGAAAATGGTCTTCGCAAAATTTGTCATCAGCAGAGAGTCGGCCTGATGAACCGTAAGCCCCATCGATTTCCCAAAATGAACTCTATTTGAAAGCATGAGCGCTCGATTTTCGATGTTCATGTTTCCGCCTAAAACCCAACCAAAAAGAGTTTTTGTTAAGAATGGCTTCTCTGGGCCCAATTTCACCTGTCCCTGACAGAGCACTTGCCAAAAGACATTCGCGCCTAATAAAAGATCAATCTTTCCCGGTGTATTACAATCTGAATCGGCTAGCACAATGTTTGGTGGGATCTTCAAATCCCTCAACGAGAAAGAAAGGGCCGGCAGAGGGTCCGTAATTTTGTCTAACACAATACAGCTCAAAATGTCCTCGTATTTCCCGTTACGGGAGCGGATTCGAACGTTTGCTCTGAATTCAGCGTTCAGAGCCCTGGCACCAACACCCGACAGTGAGGTGATATTACCTCGTTTCTCAATTTTCAAATTTTGACACAAGTCGGCGCTAACTAAGTTAAGTTGGGATCCGGGGTCCAAAAGAGCTTTTGCCCGGGAAAATGACCCGGAGGATCCTTCTACGAATACGCTAACCGTGGACAATAAAACTTGCGCTGGCGCCGCGATTGCAGGACGGCTACAAGCTGCTGAAACGGATGCGACGGGTGCCTCGCTCGGGGAGACGGCCCCGACCTCCCGTGCGTCACTGCTGGATTCTGGCGGTCCAGGACGCGGCGACGAAGTATTTTCGTGCGCGTCGCGCTTTGGACGCAAACACAGTAAAGTATGGTGCTTTTTTCTGCATACGCGGCATCTCGACGATGTGCATTTTACCACGAAATGTCCGGGCTTGAGACAATTGTTGCATAATTTCAAACGACGCGCCTCTTCGATACGAGCGTTTACCGACAATTTTGAGAATGATTCGCAAGCGCTAATCGAATGATTACTATTTTTGCAAAAATCACAAGAGTGATTACCTTGCTCTCTGGCTACATGAGCGCGTGCATGACTTTTTTGCTCGGATCCCTGATTTCCCAAACTCGAACCTATTTTCGCAGCTTCCAGCGAACCTAATAAGTGACTTTTGCTCTCTAAAAAATCTAACAACTCTCGCAAAGTAGGAAATTGTCCGGCATGTTTGCATAATTCCCAGTCAGTCTGCATTGCTGAGCTGAGCTTCGAAACTATGATATGTATTAGTATGGTGTCGACTGTGGGTTCCCCGTACGCCTTTAAAATTTCCAAAATTCTAACTACACTATCGAGCAGCCTTTGAACAGACGAATGTGAATCCTTTTTTACGTTCTCTAAACTGAATAACGCATTTATGTTTGATTTTACGATCAGTTTCTTATTTTCAAATCGCTTGACTAGAATGTCCCAAGCAATGGTATAGTTATCGTTGGTAACTTTTAACGACGAGATTGAACTAGCAGCTTCTGCCTTAAGGGAAGAAATCAAATAGTAAAATTTCTGAACGTTGGTCAAATTAACGTTGTTATGAATAAGCGACGTAAAGGAGTCATGAAATTGAACCCAATTCTCGAATTTCCCCGAAAAGGAAGGCAAATCTAAGGGTGGTAATCTTAATCCAGCGAGCTCTCCTGAAGGGCCACTTTGCGAAGAATTTTGACCTACATTCGGTTTTATACCCGAACTGATCTTATTTTTTGATAAGAATTCCTTTACTGCGCTACTAATCTCGCTAAAATGAGTCATAAAAGAGTCAAATTCATTGAAAAGTTCATCAAAGTTTTCAGCGTCGGCCTCCATTAGGCCCTCCATTGACTTCTTATACTCATCCAACAAATTTTGGAAACAACTAAACTCTTCTGACAAGTTGCCGACCTCGTGAGCCTTCACGGGGCTGGACGAAGAAATTCTATGAAATAGAGTTTTGAAACGATCTACTTGGGCTTTTATGAATTTGCAACGAGTGGTTAAAGTGCGAGTTTCCGACATGACCGCTGATGTCGAACGAGTTTCCACCATGACTGACACAAGCAAAAAACAGCACTAAACGAAGGTGTAATGGAAAAGGACTTACTTTTGATTTGAGAACGTAGTAACTTCTTGACGAACAGAAAACCAACCCGCTGCCGATCGCTGCCGCTTGACGTGGGACCTGGACTCGGTGTAAGCTCTCGATGGTTGAATTTCCTGGTGTTGGCGAAGCTTCTTGACGCTCTCCGACGAAACGATGTTGGAGCAATTGCATCCACCAGCTACTGGAAACTTGTACACTCGCGTTTTTTAGCTTCTTCCACATCCGGCTCGAAGGACCAATGTTTTTTGTACGATTAACTTGATAAGAGGCTTCCACGAATGGGGCCCCCAATTAATCCACTGCGAGTTCCGGTTCAATGGGATTGCCGGGAACTGCCACTTAATAACCCTAACTTGGGTTCAGTTAGTTGTTGGAGTGAAACAAGACTTAACAAACACGAGTATATTGAGTAACAACGATTACAAACGTCACTGATGGACCGATGGTTTTTTACAAAAGCTTCAACTGTTGTGACACGCTTGGATTGGCCACGCGAAAATAGCGAATTGCGCGTAACCGTAACACAAAACAACCTGGAAACGACTTTACCAGGGAGTTAGACCGAAACGCAAACTAGCACAAAGCATAGCTGAACTTGCTTCCTCGAGGCTCTGAATCTAACTAACTCTGAATTTACAGCGAGACGAACTCGCCAATTCAAGGAGGGGCAAGCTCAAACACTATTGGCTGAGGCGATCCTGCGTAGCCAATCGGAGCATCGCACGTTATTTAGGAAAAATGCTTATTCTAAGAAACCTTAATGCTAAGCTCTCTCAATGAGGCAATTGAACGAAATCCATAAACCCATGATTCCCAAATATGCTAAGTCGGCTTAAGTTCTAGTAGAAAATGTATCCATCCGCTTTAAAGCCATTAAGGGAAGCTTACAAATTCCTTTCCAACATTAACAGAGGCAAACAAATACGGCAAGATGCAAATTTGGCTTTACCACGACCTTTGAATGAGATAAAACAGTTATGACTTGAATTACGTGATTAATTATAATCAAAAAGGTTTTGATGCACGCATCTGTGTGAATCAAACAATAGCAATAGCAAAAAAACGGACGCTGCTGAATTTTGTAATCCGAGACGATATCCGAGGTTTATAATGAACCAAGTCCGTTATTTGTGTGTCGTTCAAGATCTTTTAGAATACAAATTTATACATTTGAAAAATAACTTATTAAACATAATTATCAGTGGCGGCTGCTCCTTAGAGGCGCAGGGGCGCTAGCCTCCCAGTCGTCAACAGCCTATCATCATCATCATCATCATCCCAGTCGTTGTCTCAATTACCGAGACGTCGTGACACCATTCCATCCAAATATTATTTTGCACAGTATTCCGCCACTCCGTTCTCTTCTCTGCTTCGTGTAATGCCTGGTGGAGTGTAAGTCCATTTGCTTGCCGTATGTGATCTGCCCATCCCCTTCCTCTGCGTAGTTTACCCGGCACTTCTCCTTGTATTACCAACCGTACGAGGTTATCGTTGTCTCTCCCTGATATGTGGCCGAAATATGTTAGAATTCCCTTGTGAATCGATGTAGCGCTCTTCTATTTGAAGTTCTTCGAGTGTGGAAACGTTAGTTCTTCTGGCGGTCAACGGTATCCTGAGATTCCTTCGCCATACATACATTTTCAGGGCATCGATCTTTCGTCTGTTGTTTTCTTTTATGGTCCAAGTTACTGATCAGTATAGAAAGATTGGGAAAACTGTTGCTCTGGTTACCCCAGTGTCTTGCTCATCACACACTCTCCATAAATGTTAAATAATTGTGGTCAGAGAACACATCCATGTCTTGTATCAGCTTCAGGTTTGAACGGATGTGAATGGTGGTTCGTACTGTTGCTTCACAGTTATTATACCGGGTGTCCGTTCTCAATCTCGTACATAGGAATCTAACATTGCATTGAATGTTTTTGCTGACTCCTGCTCGTCAATTCAACTTACAGGAAAGGTACTGGTATCAATAGAACGATAAAATGATTGCACATCAAATGATACTAGTAATAATAATATTTACTGTAAAAATGTTCGACTATGAGAGTGGACACCCAGTATAGCTGTGATATTAGATACACTGAGTGCTTTGGAACTTCTATATCCAGCAGAACATTCCATAGTTTACTCGATTCGACCGAATCAAAGATCTTTGTGTAATCCACAAAACACATATATATGGGAAGATAGAATTCCCGAGCCTTTTCTATTATTTAACGTATATTTAGTATGTGTTTGCGCGTCCCTCTTCCTTTAACAAATCCGGATTGTTCTTGTGAACTTTGGTTAGTGATAAGGTTTTTAAAGCGTTCGTTTAATATGTATAGCATAACATTGCTAGCATGTTATATGAAGGCTATGTGTTTAATCTTGTCTTTAACAGATTAACCAGATATAAATTTATAATTATTCATTTAAATTTTACGAAACATTCTAAAAGTTAAAAGCCACCAAAAACGCAATATTGCATTATGCAAGCGCGGCGACCTACTCACAGTCAAGTTTAAACACCTCGCAGTCGCCGCTCAGCATTTTTACACGGCTTCGCGTACACAATTACGCAAGGCCGTGACAAGGTTTAAATGCCTACAATCGCAGCTCAGCATAAAAGACGCTCGAGTTCATGGAGTCCATATCATATCACGGAAGCAAAACCGCTGAGTATTGTTTTGCAATACTAGTAAATTAACCTACTGAATATAATACATTGCACCTGTTATTAGAAATGAACTTTGTATATTACTATGATCTAAGCAAATTTGTTTGTATATATAGAACAATTATTTTTGTAATAAACCAGTCTGCATTTACTTGTTAGATTCACTTACTGCGTCGCTGTGGGTCCAAGCCTATAAATAATTAAGGGATGTGAGGCTGCATCTCACACAGTGACGAATTATCATCCCGTTAAGTGGCATGACTAAGCTGTCTTAAAGCGGAAACTGCTGTCTCAGTTCTGCGTTTAACATAAGGGATGGAACCAGCAAAATAACGTAACGGACGCCTGATTTCTACAGCCTCCAGGCGAATCTGTTCATGGTCCTTCGAGCCGGATCTGTCTACAACTAAGAAGAGGTACATCCCGAGAAGAAAACAACATCTACCAACCCACCCGGTTCCCCGAAAATGGCAAACAATATGGAGGAATTCAATCAGCTAGCTGTCGCCCAAGAAGAACTCGGCCAGAAGAACACGCAGGTATTTTCCAACAGCAAAAAGGACCCTGCCAGCCGAAAAACAGAAGCTTACATCGCCAGCCGAAACAAGACGCTGGACGAAACTTGGAACGCCGTGACCAAAAATCACGCCAAAATGGTGCAGCTAAGTATTCCTACACATAATTATTTTACCACAGGGTATTACGAACAAATTAAAGCCATCTACTGCGAAGCAAAAAGTTATTTGCAGAGCTGTTTAAAGGCAACTGAAAATCCCGACCCCTCTGAAACTAGGAGGCGAGAGGAAACAGTTGTAAATCCCGAGCAAAAGGTTCGTATCCGAAAACTGCAGATTCGGATGCAGAATTTTAAGCAATCTTTGGACGACGCCGAACTGGAACAAGCACTCGGAAGGCCCGCCATCACAAAGAGGGAATTAAAGGAAGAATGGGACCGGGTGATCGAGATGGACGAAGAAGTCATGTCTAACGAGATGGATTCAAACCAGACGCACTTCAGTCCTGAATTTACTACGTTGAAAGACAGGTACCGAAATTTAATTAATTTGTTACAAGCACCAACAAGGAACGAGCAAGCATCAGCCATCTCGCTTCCTCAAGTTAAAATCCCCATATACGAGGGAAATTATGAGGAATGGGCCACTTTTAAGGATCTATTCACCAAATTAGTAGATGACAACCAAAACATGGATGATGTCATCAAAATGCAGTATTTAAAAACGCATGTCAAGGGAGAGCCCAGCCGACTAATCCAGCATCTCGCAGTGACTCAAGCCAACTACAACACCGCTTGGAATTTGCTGCAACAAAGGTATCAAAATAATCGCCTTATTCTAACCAAATTGCTAGACACCATCTTCGATCAGCCGGTCCTCTCCAAGGAATCAGCCCAAGGGTTGAAAAGATTGCATGACTCCACTAAGGAATGTGTGGAAGCAATCAAAAATTTGGGCATTTCCACCGACAGCTGGGGTCCGTGGATTAACCGAGTTATTACTCGAAAATGGGATCCTGAAACTAACAAATTATATGAGCAATCGCTTCAGTGCCCAAATGAAGTTCAGGATCACCAAACTCTAATGGCCTTCTTACAAATGCGGTTCCAATCCTTGGAATCCATTGATGGAGCTCGAAAACCAACTCAGGACAAGCCACAGAAAAATTACGCTGCCGGATATCTCAACTGCAAGATGTGCAATGGGGACCATTACATCGATAACTGTGGTCAATTCCAGAGGCTCTCCACCCACGAAAAGCAAGAAGTGGTAAGAACCTACCGATTGTGCTTTCGATGTTTGCGACACGATTCTAATATACAATGTCGTTCGTATTATAACTGCAAAATCTGCCGCTTTCCACACCATACTCTGCTTCACAAGGCACAGCCGCCATCAAAGCCGATACCTGCTCCGAAGATGAAGACGTTTTCTCACGCAGCAGCCATGCAGACCTCCAACGCTCCAGAGAAGAAGCCAAAACCCACAATCATTGCCGCCAACCTAGGCGCAAAGAAGAGCCAAGTGCTACTGGCCACAGCAACGGTTCAAGTTAAGGCAGCATCCGGGATGACTCATCTCTTGAGGGTCTTGATAGATCCAGGGTCTCAAGGTTCCTTCATCACCGAAGCCGCAGCCGAATTATTAGCGTTACCCAGGACCAAGGTTCGAGCAGAAATCTCCGGAATTGGGAACAGCGAAACAAAAGTCGCAAAATGGAAAATCACAGGTTTGATTACGCCAAGATTTCCAAGTAAATTTTCCTTACCTGTTACTTTACTGGTACTTCCCAAACTTACAAAAACCATGCCTTCATCACCCATTCCGAACATAAAAATGGATGCCTGGAAACATGTCTTCATCGCCGATCCAACCTTCAACCGACCTGGCCCCATAGATATACTTCTAGGCGCTGAAGAATATTCCCAAATAATTCTCGAAGGAATCAAGAAATCCAAAGATGGCATCCTAGGACAGAATACCGAATTGGGATGGATCTTATCAGGAACCATGGGAAGACGACCTCCCACCAGCCTTAAGGTCAACACCATGGTTGCCAAAATTGAAGAGGATGAGCAGTTGCAGAAATTCTGGAACATTGAAGAGGCTTCTCCTCAAAGGAAACTTTCCCCAGATGATCAGGTATGTGAAAATAAATTCACAGACACAGTCCAGCGAGACGTAGATGGAAGATACGTAGTAAGGATTCCATTCAAACAAACTCCAGTACACATGGGAAGGTCCAAACCCTCAGCATTGGCACGATTCATACATCTGGAGAAGAAATTAGGACAAGATCAAGATCTAGCAGTCCAATACAAGAAATTCATGCAAGAATACTTGGATTTAGGACATATGGAAAAGGTGGCAAAGGAAGATGAGAATAACGGCACGTATTACATTCCCCACCATGGCGTCATCCGAGAAGCAAGTTCATCAACCAGGCTTCGTGTCGTTTTCGATGCCTCTAGCAAGGCCTCTCACGGAAAATCCTTAAATGAGATGATGTACGCTGGACCTAAACTTCAGCAAGAACTGGTCGACATTCTACTTCGATGGAGAACACACAGGATTGTTTTTTCTGCAGACATTGAAAAAATGTACCGACAAATCAGAATGAACAACCAAGACCAGGAGTACCAAAGAATCCTATGGAGATTCGACAAATCACAGCCAATCAGGGAATATAAGCTGTGCACCGTCACTTATGGAACCGCATCAGCTCCCTATCTTGCCATTCGAACCTTGCATCAACTCGCACAGGACGAAAAGGTCTCATTTCCATTAGCTTCAGAAGCAGTGAAGAAAGATTTCTACGTGGACGACGTGCTTTCTGGGGCCGACACTGTGGAAGAAGCGATCCAACAACAAGGTCAGCTCATTTCCTTACTAAAGCGTGGAGGCTTTACTCTACATAAATGGTGCAGTAATGAGTCAGCCATCATTCAAGAACTCCCAGAAGAGTTAAAGGAACAAACATACCTCGAAATAAGTGAAGACGGCGTAAAAAAATCCTTGGGCATTCACTGGTCTCCATATGAAGATGTTTTCTGTTTTAAGGTAGACGTTAAGCAACAGGAATCCACCAAACGCACCATACTATCCGAAGTTGCCAAAATTTTCGACCCATTGGGATGGTTAGCACCCGTCATCATCACTGCCAAGCTACTCATCCAAGAACTATGGCTCGAAAATATCAAATGGGATGACCCAGTGTCTGAAAATATCCAAGGCAAATGGGAGACGCTCAGGTCTCAACTCAAGGCAGTGGAAGAAATTACCTTACCAAGGTGGTTGTTTATAAAAAGGGAATCTCTAGTAGAGCTGCATGGATTCTGTGACGCCTCCGAAAGAGCTTTCGGGGCCGCGATTTATACCAGAGTCACCACATCATCCGGCCAAGTCAAGGTATCCTTATTAATAGCCAAATCCAAGGTGGCACCAGCCCGAGCCAAGACGACATTACCAAGACTGGAACTCTGCGCAGCAGTACTCCTTTCCAATCTACTTCAAAGGGTAATTGCAGCATTAGACCTTCCTAAGGTGTCTATCTTCGCCTGGACCGACTCCATGGTTACATTAGGATGGATAAAAGGAGACCCGGTACGATGGAAGACGTTCGTCGCGAATCGAGTAGCCGAAATCAACAATCTAATTCCGGCTCAACATTGGAACCACGTCAAATCCGAAGAGAATCCTGCAGACGTCATCTCCCGAGGCACTAGTCCAGAAAAACTAAAGAATCATCTCTTATGGTGGGACGGACCGAGCTGGCTAGTTAACAAGAGTTCATGGCCGTGTCAACCAGACACCGCAACCACCGAGGAAGAAGCAAGAAGTTACACTGTGCATCAAACTACCATTCATCAAGACGAGAACGAAGTCGTTCATCGTTTTTCTTCTCTAACAAGAATGGTACGAGTCATGTCACATTGCCGAAGATTCATCAACAAGTGTAAGCGTCTTCCCACTCAATCAGGATGCCTATCAGTGAAGGAAATGGACGACACCATCCTCCTACTCGTTAAGGTCATCCAAGGAAGTGATCCTATTTTGAGGGCAACAGGATCTCAACTCCGGCAGAACAAATATGTGAGTTCCAGTAACAAGCTTGCCAACCTCAATCCCTTCATCGATCAGCATGGAATAATCCGTGTTGGAGGAAGATTAGAAAATTCCACCTTGTCCTTCAATGAAAAACACCCAATCATACTCCCGTACTCCAGTCATATTTCCAAACTAATAATCCAAGAGGCGCATCTACGCACGCTGCACGGTGGCACCCAACTCACTCTCTCATATAGCCGAAGAAAATATTGGATCATCAACGCGAAGAAAGCAGTCAGCTCCAGCATCCAGAAGTGTTTCCGATGTCTACGATACAAAGCAGAGGCAGCACAGCAACTGATGGGAAATCTTCCATCAACCAGAGTGAATTCAACTCCTCCATTCTTCCATTCCGGAGTGGACTACGCCGGCCCAATACAGATCCGAACATCCAAGGGAAGAGGGCATTCTTCGCACAAAGGGTACATTGCTGTTTTTGTCTGTCTATCAACCAAGGCAATCCACCTAGAGGCCGTCAGCGACATGACAACCAACAGCTTCCTAGCAGTCTTCAGGAGGTTTACTGCCCGAAGAGGACGCTGTGCACACCTATACAGCGACAACGGAACAAACTTCGTTGGCGCAAGAAAAGTGTTGGACAAGGAAACCCGCCAAACAATTGAAGGCCCAGTTGTCCAAGAAACCTTAGCAACCGGTGGTACCCAATGGCACTTCATCCCTTCAATAGCCCCTCACTTCGGAGGGATATGGGAAGCAGGGGTAAAATCAATGAAGCATCATCTGAAGAGAACTATTGGCCACGCTACTCTCACCTTTGAAGAGTTAACAACTCTTCTCTGCCAAATTGAGGCCTGCCTAAACTCACGTCCTCTATGTCCACAAGGCAACGATATTGAGGACACAACTGCTCTGACGCCAGGCCATTTCCTAATAGGGAGGGAAATCATATCGCCACCAGACCCAATCAACACTCCAATATCTTCAAATCTATCGAATCGTTGGAGGATAATCCAAAAGATCAAGCAAGATTTTTGGAAATCATGGAGCTCGGACTACCTTCATGGATTACAGCAACGAAACAAATGGAAGAAACCATTGGAGAACACTAAAGTTGGAGATTTAGTGTTAATCAAAGAAGATAGTATCAATCCTAGTAAGTGGCCTTTAGCAAGAGTCACTGCAACTCATCCAGCAGCCGATGGATCAGTACGAGTAGTGACGCTCCAGAAATCAGGAGGACATCAGCTAAAACGATCCATAGGCAGCATCATTCCATTACCAGCAACTACCGAGGAATCGCAGAAACCAGAGGCAGAAGATAAAATTTCAACTAACATTATCCAGACACGATCATCCCCAGCACCAAGGAAATCTGTCGCGTCCAAATGGAAACTGCTGTTACTCATCTTTACCCTTCTTACCACCAATACATTAAGTAAAGCAGAATTTAATATCCAAAAACCAGACAGCGGGTACTATGTAGAACACATTGGACACGGGAAGATTGAGAGAGGAACATTCCGGATCGAAATCCAGTTCGAGAGGGGGAAGATCGAAGAAGACTTCGAAACAGTCACAGACATGGTAGACAAATTCGACAATCTCTGCGACTCTGCAAAAGAACTGTCCGAAGACACATTATGCAAGACACTGGTGCATCATCTTCTGGAACAGAAAAAGCAAATGGAATGGATTAGAGATGGTATGGAAGAAATAATAACAAGACGAGAAAAAAGAGGAGTCCTTGGCACAGTATTAACATCAATTTTTGGAGTCAACGATGAAGTCTATCAAGATATAGACAGGCTAGACAAGAATCAACAGGAACTAATAAAAATGGACAGTCAACAATCCAAATTCTTGCTATCAGCACTTTCCAGGTTTAATGAAACCGAAGAACGAATCGACAAGAAGCTGGAACATTTCCAAGAAAAATTAAACCAAGGAATCCGGGCCATTAACAACATGGACAAATGGTATAAAGCAACCGACTCCAACCGACTAAATATTCACATCATCAGTGTGTACCAAGTCGCCACAAATTTAATTAGTGAACTGTGCAACTACCATATTCACATCTTAAACGTTCACTTTCAGCAAGGTAATCTGTACGAGCTAATAACACCTGCTCAAATTAAACAGATCCTCGCTAATGCAACCAGTAAACTTTCACCAAATTTGGAGATATTACCAACGCCAATTCTAAAGGTTGACATTGGGCATGACGACATCTACATCAACGTCCAAGGGTATTTCATCATAGTGGAAAAAACGGAATACTCCTTAATTAAAGTGACACCAATTCCTCTCCAAATCAGCAATGGATCCTACTGGATGATCGATGTGCCGAAAGGAATCTTCGCTGTGGATTACAACCTACAAATGTACTTCCACGAAACAGATGAAGAATTCAAAGAAGAGCTACAAATTTCTCCCACTACCTATGTTTGCAGTCCAACGGTAGTTAAAGGAATTGAAAACAACCCAAACTGCATCATTGACGATATATATCACCGAGTAGAAACCAGTCAATGTCTCCAACGAAGACATCGCATCCAGTCCATTATTTGGAAACAATTGTACATGGAAAACACCTGGCTATTTGTAGTCAGTAAGCCAACCCGCATAGCAATCACTTGTAGTGGAAACAGGGAAGAAGTCACCGTCAACACTACAGGTGTCATTCAAATTTCATCGGATTGCATCATCCAAACTGCGAGGAATACATTAACCCCAAGGCACAACAGAAAATACAAGATCCTGGCTGGATACTCCAAGGCTATCAGTATCAATATTACCAACCCAATCACAACAAACTCATTTTCAGAAATCGCAGAGGAACCTGTACTAACTCAGTCAGACCACTTCGAAGACCTACAAGCATCGCAGTTAGATTTCCAGGAGCATATAAAAAACTTCACCTGGAAAGCCATCCGACATCATTCTCACCTGTCTATTGGGGTCACAGGCAGCCTTTTGGGAACCGCTGCCCTACTAGGAGCTATCTACTACATTCGGCAACGAATAACACGAAGGAAGCCACCACCCGCACAACCCCAGGCAGAAGAATATCCTCTCAAAACGCTCAATCTCGAAGAAACAATATAATTTATCGGTTTGCTTTTTTGTGGCTTAAAATTGGCAATATGTTTAATCTTGTCTTTAACAGATTAACCAGATATAAATTTATAATTATTCATTTAAATTTTACGAAACATTCTAAAAGTTAAAAGCCACCAAAAACGCAATATTGCATTATGCAAGCGCGGCGACCTACTCACAGTCAAGTTTAAACACCTCGCAGTCGCCGCTCAGCATTTTTACACGGCTTCGCGTACACAATTACGCAAGGCCGTGACAAGGTTTAAATGCCTACAATCGCAGCTCAGCATAAAAGACGCTCGAGTTCATGGAGTCCATATCATATCACGGAAGCAAAACCGCTGAGTATTGTTTTGCAATACTAGTAAATTAACCTACTGAATATAATACATTGCACCTGTTATTAGAAATGAACTTTGTATATTACTATGATCTAAGCAAATTTGTTTGTATATATAGAACAATTATTTTTGTAATAAACCAGTCTGCATTTACTTGTTAGATTCACTTACTGCGTCGCTGTGGGTCCAAGCCTATAAATAATTAAGGGATGTGAGGCTGCATCTCACACAGTGACGAATTATCATCCCGTTAAGTGGCATGACTAAGCTGTCTTAAAGCGGAAACTGCTGTCTCAGTTCTGCGCTTAACATAAGGGATGGAACCAGCAAAATAACGTAACGGACGCCTGATTTCTACAGCCTCCAGGCGAATCTGTTCATATGAGTCGATAATTGTCGCAGTACTTGGTTGATCCTTTTTTGAAGAATGGAACATACAGGGAATTTATTTTAATAGTTAACATAGGAGTTTAGTTTCTATGCCACTATACAGGTCATTTCCATAGTTACAAATGGGACCAATAGATTAGAGCGTGTATTTTACGAGTTAACATAGGAATTATTACTTGTCAAAAAGACAATTAAAAGTTATCCTAATGTATACCACTAAAGAAAAGATACAACACTCAAGTTGTTCCTACATATCTAGTTTTTAGTTGCATACCTACATTCCGGTAACAAAATTCAAGTTTCTCATTAGCAAGTACCTAATTCAAATTTGTATGTTAACTCTTAAAATAAACGCTGTAATCTACTGACATCATTGGTAACTATGGAAGCGCCTTGTATGATTAAACGCTGGCATCGAGACGAAACTACTATGTTAACTATTAAAATAAATTCACTGTATATTGATTGTGTCCAGTCGTCAGGCCACTCTCCAGTTGTCCATATCTTGTTACATATTACATGTAATATGTTTATGCCTGTTTCTCCCATTAATGTGATTGCTTCTATCGATGTTCCATCTACGCCCATGGCTTTATTTGGATTTATGCGTCTGAGTGCAGCTCGAATTTCTTCTTTTAGAATATCGAGTTCTCTTTCCTCATAGTTATCTAAAGGAACTTGTTTGTTTTTGTACAGATTACTACAGTAGAGTCGCCACTCTTCAGTTATGTCTCTTATTTCCGTAGCTAGGTTGCCATCTTGATCTTCGATTGTCCATGTACGAGATTGGAATTGTTTTGATAGCACATTTATCTTAGTAAATAGATCTTTGGTCTGGTTTGTGTTGGAATGTACTTCTACTTCTTTGCAAATGTTGTTGATGTATACATTTTTGTCCCTTCTGCATAACCTTTGGATTTCTTCGTCCAATCGGGCCATTTTTTCTCTCTCATTTGGATTAGGGTCATTTTTACTTTCCAATTTTTGGCGGTTTTCAACTAAAGATAGTGTTTCGTGCGACATCCAGTGCTACCCTTTAGTTTTTATTTGTGCTTCTTAGTTTTCTAATATATTTTACAAACACTATTTGTGTGTAACGCTGCCCCCCCCCCCCCCCATTTCACATTTAAGGTTTAATTGTGGGCACTTGTCTGTGCTTCATTTGTGCTCAATTCTCCCCATCTGTGCTTCGTTTTCTAATATATTTTAAAAACACTATTTGTGGGGCTAGTGTAACGCTAGCCCCCCCCCCCTCATTTCACATTTAAGGTTTAACTGTGGGCACTTGTCTGTGCTTTATTTCTGCCCATTTGTGCTCAATTCTCCCCATTTTGTGCTTCTTCGTTTTGTTTTCTAATTTATT